>DWJK01001314.1:0-17407 GCA_018248815.1 Croniades pieria auraria | reverse complement strand
CTCTTGAAGACCAAGGAGGCAGCGTGGGAGAACGGTAAGTCAGGTGAACATCCCTTTTTATACTATTTTTACACTCGTTTATTTCTCTTTACAAATTTCACATTTCCATTTTATCGTATCGTTATTTTTATTTACAAATTACAATTTCAATTACTTTTGCATTTCGCGAAAATTCATTTATGTATTTGAGTTACATTTCAATTCAATACCATTTCTTCGCGTAAAATGCGCAGTTACAAAAAGGTAAATATTAGAGCATATTATTCCCGTATTATTATTACTTTTCGCCTCTTAAAGAATATTACGCAACATGTGCAAGTTTCTTTACGATGTTTATTCGTAACGACTATTTTCAATAATTTACCGAACTGAGCACACTGCACACAAAACACTGCACGTCTTTATTCCTGTTCTTTTACGTTATTTTAACACTTTCAATAAACTATTCTTATATAAATCAGTGATGACTTTTAATACGAAAATGTTATAAATGTAAAAAAAAAAAAATAATAATCAACCCATTAACATTCCACTGTCGGAATATGGGTCTCCTCCCATATTGAGAGGGTTAAGGCCGTAGTCCTTCACGCTGGCCAAGTGCGGGTTGGCGGACTTTACACACCTTAGAAAAAATTTTTTTTTTTTTTTATTTCTAAGGCATGCCAGGTTTCCTCACGATGTTTTCCTTCACCGTTAGCAAATGATATTTAAATTTAAAACGCACTTTTGTAAAGAGGTGAGCGCTATGGATTTGAACCCAGCACCCCCAGAGTGAGAGGCTGAATTCTTAACCACTAGGCTATCACACATTACTTACAAGCAAAGTAAACTACTGCTAGTGTTTATAAACTGCAGTTAGTGTTCATAGGCAAATTTTACACCTACAGCCTGAATAGTCAAACCAAAGTAATTGATACTTACAAGTGAATAAAGACCGCATGCAAACAAAATGCAGATTAGAAAATTCAAAACCATTTGTTTGACACCTCGCTTGCCACCTATAATGGTAATCTGTATAAATAACACGAATGGAAAAGTCACTGTCTTAATATAGAGGATATTAAAATTAATTCATTTTGAAATAGAAAAAATAACGCCTGCAAGAAATATGTTGCCTGATCGTAACAAAAATGGAATTAAAGGATATTTTATATACTCACATTATTGTATTCGATGGCTAAATCATTGGTCTCGTTTAAGACATTTACGAAAAATTTTCACATTTTTGTTTACCTTGGTCATTTAATGTGACGCAATACGTCATTGCACGAACAACCTTCAAGAGTTTTAAGAGAAAGAAATTAATCATGCTAGTTGCTACCGTCATGACGAAAGAAACACATACAATTATCATTGATAACAATGACAATTACCATTTTTTTAATCTTGATCGTAAGCTAGAATTTGTAAGGAGGTTAGCAATCTAGGTTATAACCTAGAATTTGTAACGAGCAAAAGATAATTTTTAATCACGCATCTGAAGTTTTAGAACATTTCCAAGCTAGCATTTCTACGGAATAAGCGTTCCATAGGCATATGCGCCTATTTGAAATTCCTTTGGCCTCTTCAAAAGTAGGAATTGACTACCTATATTTAGTTTTGTATCTTTTAATATTGTTGGCTTAACTTCCTTCATTCTTTTCCTTTTCTAATAATTTTCTTTTAAACCCTCTAAATGTGAGAGGAGATCCATATTCCAACAGTGGAATGATAAATGGGTCGATCATTATTATTTTTTTATTATGAACAGCTTGTCTCTTTTAGAAACTAGTTCGTGTGTTGGGACGTTTAACAGGGCCCCCGGTACCCCTTCGTAAATCATAATTTAATGTACCAATAAGACCTTAGTCCGTAATACATTAAAATTATTAATAAAAAGCCGTACAATCAAGTATGTCATGGTTGCTTGAATAAGAATAATGAAGATTATTATTATTATATATATACCTAAATAAAGTCACCAGAGAAAATACAATTCGTTGAATTTAAGTAAATATATTTTTGCGCGGTTTTAATAGGTTCACGATAAAAACGTCGGACACGAGGTTTAGATGAATCTCTCGTACCCGTGAATAAAATTCCATTTTTGCTATCGTATTCCATAGAAACAGAAGGAGTGAGCAGCGGTTGCGAAGCGAGCGGCGTGAGAGAGGAGATAGCAAGAGATTACGCGGCGTTGCAGTCGCGTTTGCGCAGAGAGTTCTCCGACAGACGGGGCAAGCTTTCCGCAGGTACTAAATCAAGTAATATCTAGATCCAATATTATATTTAAAAGCCATTTTGATTGAAATCATCTAGTGTTCATTTTCGCCTTACGTTAATAACATTTTCACTGCTAACACACATTTATTATAATTATACAGATTTTATATAACGGCATAATTGCTTACATTCTAAGATCTAAATACCAATTATAAAAAAGGAAGAAAAAGAAGAAAGAGACCGAAGAAAAAAAAGAAAGATTCTTAAACCTTAACTTTCCCTCTGCCTACCTTTAAGGACTGGAAACCTTTGCCTAGAAGACTGCCTATCAAAAGATTTGAAAGCCACCCTCCCTACCTACTCCCTACCTACTACCTGCCTACTGTAATAATAATAATTTTAAAAACCCTACTCCAAGCCCAAGTAACATTACGTAAATCTGAAACTTAGGACTTCGCCTGTGAGCCAAATAATTTCAATTAGTAACGTAAACACGTATTATGTTTACCCAGACTAAAAGCAGCTGTTGCAATGATCTCAACTCTTTATTCAGATATATTATAAATATGTAGATATAGGATAGATAACTCGTCGTAAAGGAAACGTTCGTTTCCATTTAAGGACAAACATGGGTAGGTTTTCTATACACTTACTTGGTATGTATAATATTATATCAACAAAGTGTCTTCCTGCGAATAGAGACAACAAGTAATGTGTGATTGGACATATTTTTAGCAATCCTCTACTAAGGAATTTAATTTATAAATCGATTAGTCATTACTCTCGTATGCTAGATGGTAATTTTTAAAGAAGTGTGCAGCTTATAATTTGAAAAACTTCTTCTATCTTAACGTCTTATATCAGGATATCGCCCTGCACCTCGACCGGTAGCCACAGAGGAGCAGTTGTCGGCAGACTTCCGGAAGAAGTTAACAGAATGGCAAAGGATGAAAGGAGTGAGACAGCCTCCACCGGTACCCGCCAGACAAGATCTCAGCGAGGACTTTCTCAACAAATGGGGTAAGAAAATCGTTACCAAATATCTTTTAATCTTTTTTATCTTTTCTTTTTATCTTTTAATATGTTTAGTTTAATGAACACTATATCGTACATGTCATAATTTTTGTTATATGTAATTTATCAGCCGTTTGATTACCATACACACTACCACAAAGACCAGTGACACATACTATGTGTCTGCCAAAATAGCTGACTTACTACTTAACTTTTCTACTTTAATAACTTTTCGTATATTAAAATTTCAAATAATCAAAGTTTATCAATGATAGTTCATAAATCAATTATACTTGTACCAATTTTTATTCCCGTTTCAGATGAGTGGAACAGAATGAAAGAAACAAACTCGGTGCCCGCTTGGGAAGAAGAATCGAAACCCGACGAAGTTCTAGTACAAACATCGACGGGGCTTTTTAAATTCCAAGGTATTTATAACATTTATTAACTTAAAACAAGAAGGTGTCAGGAGATCAAAAAGTCACCACTCATTCTTGTTTGTGAGCTTTCATTATCTCCTAAAGACATTTGCACTTCTACTCGTACTTTATAACTCCACACATCGTTACTCCAAGGATGCCCAAAAGGAAACTGAGCAAGTATCAACATAAAATGCAATTTTGACGATTAGTAAGACATTAAACATTACATTACAGGTATTTCTCGCTCCTTCACCCGAAAGTTGCACGAATGGGAGAAATCACGTGGAATCGCACCAGAAGCCTCAACTTCAGCGTTACTCCAGGCAGCCAGAGCCCGGGCTAAGCAACCAGCAGCTCCGTTGACTAGAACCCAGTCGGACGGCAGTGTAGCGCCCACCGCTGGTGGTACCGGTCGTGTTCATGCGTCTAGTCTCAGCGTTAATGATGTCGACGATTTTGTCTCGGAATATGACAGGGAGCATACGGTGTGTTCCAAATTTGTTTTAATTATATTTATTTTTATTGATTACTTTGAATTTCTCGCATATATTAACTCAGAAACAGAGTTAATTTCATATTAAAATAATTTGATACTACTAAACGATAAAATTATTAAACGCAGATACTATCTAGATAAACCGCTGGCTTTCGATACCATGCTTAATGTCAATCTTAAAATCTCTTAGTAAATTTTAACTATTACAGCCCGATGGTGCGGATGAATGTGACGGCGATCACGCACGAGGTGCTGTACTAGTAGAAGTGGAAGCTGAAGAAATTTGCACCGCAGCGCCTCTAGTAGCAGTATCACCTCGTCACACTCCACAGAAACCTGTGTACACTTATGGTCAAGCTGAAGCTAGATTGCTGTGTGAGACAAGTTCAGCTGTTACGGGCACAGCTGTTCTTCAGGCCAATGGAGCTGGTGAGAGTTTTGATAATTGTCTCCTTTAACATGATTGTTCTCATTCTTCAATTTATTATTTCATGAATTCCTGTAGTTATTCTTTCAGATTCTCGTGGAGCTAGATCAAAAGATCTTTCGGAATCAAAGTTAAAAACCTCACGCGAACAGGTATTGTAAATACGTATCATTATAATATATAAATATTCTATGAACAAATTTCTTGTACCTGTAATAATTGTAAACGACATATTTAGATGAAAGTTGCAGATAAGAATACTAGAAGAAAATTAGGTAGACAACCGAGTATAGAGGAGGATGCAAGATTTATTAGAAAAACCATAGAGGAAATAGAAAGAGCAAGCTTTAATCGTTTTAAAGATAATACAATTTATTCAGAAACCGAAAGGCCTACGTATGATGTAAGTGATAAAGACATGCCGTCAACTAGTATGAGTGCAAGTCAAATAAGTTTTAATAAAATTGAATCTTTAAAACAAGATACAAATGGAAAAGATGACAGTAATGAAGGTCCGAAGGAGGAAAACAAACGCAAGGATATTGATAAAAGTAATGGAAAAAAGAAAAATAAGTCAAGAGCTAGGTTAGAACGAGAACAGTCCAAGCCTTCTGAAAGCGATACTGAGCCCGATGTAGATACCGTTACTGTGGAGATCCCAAGACGAAGAAAAAGGCCTCGACGGCCATCGGAAAAACCTAGAACCCCGCCAACATCCCTGCACTCAGATTCTGAAGGAGAGGTACCTATATATAAAGTATGTTTGTTATAAATATAAGCGTTGAATTAATTGTGTATAAAATTAACATTCATAATTTTATTTTAGGTTTTTGTTCTGAAACTTAAGGCGCCTGAACCACGTAACGCATCGCCAGAAGTTATCGTTAAGACAACAAGAAAGATATTCTCACCTGTTGTTCGAAGTGGTGAAACGGTTCCACGGGCCGTCATACCTTTAGATGTAGAAGATTTAGATGAAGTTAGACCAACTGTCGGTCATGACCTACACCGTAACACTGAACTGAGACGGAAAACTGAAAGAGGACATAACAAAAGTAGACAAGATCCAGATGCTCGTTCAAAGGGGTCTGGTGATCTTCAAGAGGTGGATGAACAAATACCAAGGACTAGACCTCCTCTCCCGTCATCTCCATCTTCTCAAAGAAAACCACAAATAAAAGAAACTGCTCCATCTATTCGCATTATGATACAACGGTATAACAAGAAGATTAAAGAGGAAGAAGGTATATTGTCTTCTAATTTTCAAATCATAACATTTAAATTATCTGACATGACAGTCTTGTATAATTATTTCATTATTATACATAATTGTTTTGAAATAAAGATCATCTGGTAATTTAGGCCCGGGATCTGGTGGAAGTAGCGGTGCATCATCTCCAGCTTGGAGATCACCATCTGCTGAAAGGCGACGGCCTCCTGACATGCCGGTTGGTGTTAATATCAGGTATGATATTGTAACACTCTATACACTGCCTATTTACATAGCAAAGTTATAATTTTTCTGATCTCTGTTGCTGTAATTACACCACACCATTTTCGTTAGAAATATCAATTTACCTTTTCCAGAAACAACCCATTCCTTGAGAGGGAAGTTCAGAAATCGGCTAGTGCCTGCCAACTTTCTAGAAGAGATCAAACTTCTGCTGAAAAGCGATTAACTCCGACCACGCAGAGCATCGAAGGGGTCTTGAAATCTCACAGTGCTAATGCTCTCCATCCTGAACACTCCAAAGAAATACAAACGGCAAAGACAATAGTGGACAGCCAAGAAACTATTCAGCAAAGCACAGCGAGTACAGACACCATAGTACCTGATCTAACGAAGAATCTTCCTGACGTTCCATGTGGTCCTAGTTCTCAGTCCATTCATGTTCCTATTTGGAGACAACTTTCTGAAACGATAGTTCCCAATTTTTCATGTTTTATGTCTGACAGTTCCGGATTAATCGAGAGATCTTTCTCAACAACAGACGCCCCGATGCCATATACAGAAGCAACTGAAGCTGTAGAAGCTAGACTTTCAGAAAGAGCTGTAAAGATTCGACAAGCGAGAGAAAGATTCTTGTCATCCCCGGCGCCTATGAGACGAGAGGGTACGAGTTCAGCAAGTGATTTAAGGCCTGGTGACAGGTAAGTTTTCATAATAAGTTACTGATGGAAAAACGTATATTTTTCGGGTGAATAAAATAAATAATTGCAGATTGAAGATTAGCGATGACTTTGTCGTTAAAAATTCAACCTTCCGGACACCTTCATAATGCTCCATAAGTATTATGAAGTTTACCAACCCGCTCTTGGCAATCATGTCAGACAGACCATGGCCTTAACCCTTTCATTTTAAGTGAACACTCGTGTCTAATACGGGTAAAATAACTATGGGTGACGGTTATGACTGAGAACTTTAAAATTCTGACATGACAACATTTCATACAACTGGGTCCGAATACGTTTTAATGTATGCTTACCGTTAGATATAAAATTAAAGTAAGTTTGTTTTGTATGCTTTTCTATAATTCTTATTCATTCTTGATGCTGTCATATTCTCTGTTTTAGATCAAGCCGAATAAGTTGCGAGAGCGATGTGGCTGAAGGTCAGGCTTCGGTCAGTGAAGAGCCAACCTTGGGTCGCAGTGCTTCTACAGGCATGGTGAACGTGGACAGAGAGTCTTGGCAACGAGTTACAGAAGGTAATGTGACTTTTCCCGTGAAAATTAAGTTCTATCTGATGTAAACACTTTCTTACTTATAGAAATAAATTATCGAACGTAAGATCACAAAGACGAATGGTATATATTCTGACAAAGGTCATCTGACTAAATGGTAGTCCCCTGTCAGCCAGTATCTGGCCTATTCAGGATTTTATATCCTTTACGTCATTCTTTCTCTACATCCGAACCATGATAATGATCACGAAATCATTCCTTATAAAAAAAACTGAATGATGAATGTAGAAGAGGCACGGCAGGTGTGGATTGATAAATATGTTTGGCACTTGGTGCTCTCCGTCTTCTTTGCAAGGGTCCTGGCGTAAAGATATACATATATAAGATATGTATTATTTCTTTCCAGGATCTCGGCGGAGTCGTCCTCGCTCTCGCTTCAGCTTGGCTCGGCTGGCGGCCAAGCTGCGTCGGAAAGAGGAAAGCGCCGTATCCCGACTGTGCCGGCAAAGCCTTCTTGTGCAATTAAGAAATAAGCCTTAAATAAAACATATAGCCTATAATAATTTTGCCGTTTCCTTTAGCGTCCCCTATCTATGAAATATGTGTTTAAAATCTATTTATGACTACAACGCTTATATTGCATGCGTGTGTTAGATCTCATGTGTTTGTGAATTATTATATCTACTTATTAAACTGCTATTTGTAGCAGAAATAGGCTGTACATTTACTAGGGTGTAGCAATATTCAATTTTGAGCAGCTTAAAGTGCCTAATAAGCCATTAAATAAATTAAATGTACAAATTTTAGCCAATAATCAAACGGGAGATATTTAATAATAAGTTCCAATAATTTGATTATTCCAATAATTATTATTAAAACACGAATATCTCCACAATAGTTACGCTATTTGTATTTTTAGAAGTTCGATAAAGTTATACATTTATTTTAAAAAAATACGTATACCGAGTTTAAGGAAAGAATAAAACAACTATTTTGTTATATTTATTTTCAAATTTAATTTCCTTTTAATCTGTCAATACCGTAGTAACACGTCGTCCAGCACATTCAAAACGTTTGGTAACAATAATTACCATATCAAAATGGGAAGTTGGAACTAATAATAATTTTATTATCAAAAACACTACAATTCAGTAATTTATTAGTAATAATAATAATAAGACTCAAGAGAACACTTACAAACAACGTTAATGGGTAATTTGGTTGAGGTAGATTGAATAATTATTAACTAATTTATGATTTGTGGGAACATGACGATTGATTCAGATTTAATAGTAGGTTCAATCTATTAAATTTTATAATTTAATTTAATTTATCGAATAATTTTAAATCTGCCCTTATAAATTTTATAACTGTAAATATAGTTTGTTAGTATAGACAATCAACAACCAATCAACATATGTTAAAACTTTCCATTCATTCCGATCGGCGAACGAGAGCGAACGAGAGCGAACGAATCGCCCGGCCAATAACCAACTCGTAGATAATATAATATTCTTATATTTATTTGTACATTTATAGTAAATAATCATGTCCCCACAACCCGTTTTGAAAAAAATCTTATAATTACTATTATTTAAAATGGAACATTTCGATTCACTGTTTCAGGGTTGCCATTATGGTTGTCTTTTAAATACATATTTAAATATATGATAACCAAGTAATCTTAAAATAAATACATTTTTTTTTATTTTCATTTCTTGGTAACCAGCATTGCAAATTAGAAAAGATAATGAAAACGTGTGGTGCGTTACAAATAGTCAACAAAATTTCGTATGAAAAATTTCTTATTCATGAAAATACCTAACAATAAATCTAGAGAAATATTAAATTGACGATTCAAATTTTAAATCCATCCATATCCAATTTTAAACGACAATAAAACAGTGACATCGAAATGTTCCTTAGCAATTTACAACTTCACAAAAGCTGGGCTCACGACCTTCCTTGGGCCTCCATAAGTCATAATTATGTGTACACAACATCTTAACTACCCTCTCTATACGATGAAGAATACTTGCGAACGTCAGTTATACGTATAACTCAACAAATAACCTAACAATGATATTATTCATTACGTGAATAAAAACAAATTACTCAAATCAAACGTGCTCCAATGACATCATCAATATAAAAATCTTTGAGTATTTACTAAAATGTCCAATTGACTAAAATCATTAAAATGAGTTCACTGGTACTCCGTAAGTAGAGTGAATGATTAGTTGTCAATAATTTCATTCAGTAAAAAATAAACGGTAATAAAAATATTTGTACAATATTGACTCGTTCGCAAGTCTCTTTCAACACCAAACCAATCGCGTACCAAATAATAAAAAAGAAACGACATATAAAATATGCAAGCTAAGGAGCAAACTAAAACAGGTTTAAAGGGCTTTGGAGTTTTTCATGGCTCGTTCTGTCTCTTTCAACATTATGGTGTATCCATAACTGTGAAAGAGACAACAGTCATTTACACATTCTGAAAAACTCCAACAGATACTTAAATAATAAAATTTGGACGCTTTATTATCTAAGTACAAAATGCTCCATCACGTCAGCAAAATATGGACTTAACATACAATATAGTGAGAATTGCTTGAATGAGCCGCCATCTTGTTTTGCAACTTAAGCTAATAATCAATAAATATAAATCAAATCAATTTTAGAATCAAATATACTGATTGGTTAAATAAAATAAATTATGTTAATAAATAAATATATTTTGTCAATAACAGAGGACGGGAATGAAAATAATATTCATTCGTTCACTAAAAATACGTGGGACTACAAGATGGCGCTCTTAATAACATCGTACAGAGTAATATTTTGGTGCATAAAATTTATAAATATTAAAATACTACACTATTGCTTTGTGATTACAGATTCTTATAAGTATATTTTAAACATTACCATGACAACACGTTTAAGGTAATTTACCTGGTTATTGAATGAGGGTGTGATATAAAATTGTTTTCCTTCCTATTTATGAAAACAAATTAAGAACAAAACAGATTAAGTTACTTATTAAATTGGGTATTAATTATTACTTGACCCACGACAAATATAATTTGGAACATTTCAGAAGGCATACTTGGACTTTTACCGAGTTTTCAAATTTGACTCAAACATTTGCAAATAACAAGAGCAGAGACTGACATTTCGACAGTAATTTCCCTCGCCGTAGTTTCAGCTGTTTAAATACATCTACCCTAAATATGTTGCCACGTTTATAAACATCAAACATTTAAATAGATAAAAAACAACATAAAATCTGGTATGAAAAACTATTGCAGCCAATATGGAATGTGTGGTTGTAATAAAGGTTGCTGTTGTACAATAAACAATAATGGAATGAAATACCCGCTCAGTAACGAAAGTATCTAATGAGAATACCGGCTAATAGATGGCGCTAAATACAGTTTTAGTTCTGTCTCACTGTAACTACAGCTGTCAAAATTGATTTTTTTTAAATTTAAATACTTTAATTAAATACTGACTTGCATTGAATTGTATCTCAGCATAAAACGCAATATTAATGAACAAACATGCAATCAGCACCATCGTTCGCTCACAATAAAATTCACCAATCTTAGCCTCCACGAACAATAATCATCATTTAAAATTGTAAAAATCGAATAATTAATATTGCGAAATGAGATTCGAAATTATCTTCAGAGGCACGTATATCAGGCTTTTGATTTTGTTATCAATTCATTTCACTCGAAGGACGGACAAGCCAATGTAAAGGTGACTAAAAAAATCTGTACAATCAACACTATAACTTAGCATGTTATTGTAAATCTATTGTAAAAGGTATCCTTATATCTATTGCATAAATTGATCCATATTTTCGTTTTCATGAATAGTGCACCCCCAATTCCATCATAACGTACACATGTACTTGAAATTCTCTTATCTTAAAAAAAAATTTAACTTCGAAAATAAACTACGAAATAGACTTTTTAACTAAGAACATTGAACTGTTTATCCGATATAGTTTGTTATATATATGGGTCGTTTTTACCGTCCAGCTGTCATTTCATTTAATGGTAATAATTTTTAAACTGTAAACATGATCTTAGCTGCTCTACCTGCAAAGGCTCCGGCTCAAAAGTATGATCATTCTGTAAGTTATCGATAAAATGACAGCAAAATATATACCGCAGGTAGGCGGGAACGCAGTATAGGCCTCCCCCCAACGCCTAAGGCGGGATGTTCACCACTTTGGGGCAGTTGTCCCCATGAGAATTGCTCGGATAGAGAGGAAGTCGCCGGGGCCCGATATCCTCACGCAGCGCCATTAGCGTCGCAGCGTTGGATGATACATTCCATCCATCCATCCAGCAAAATATTGTCGAAGAACATGAAAGGCGCCACTATCGCATATGTTATGTTGAAATACTAAGATATTTATTTCACCCCATCAATTCTCTTTATTGCTATTTTATAGAATCGCATCCAAATAGGTAACCATTGTGTATTGAATTTTAAAATGCTTTTTAAAATAATGTTATTTTAAGAAAATGCTCTTTTAATAAAGATTTTTTAAAAATGCCGTTTTAAGTTTTAAAAAACGTAGTCGCGAGAACATGGATCAACTTACGCCAGTACAGTCAGCAACGATTCATTAAATAGTTTATTCTGTACAGGTAACAATGTAAACCGGTAAAATTTAAACTATTTCTTACTGAACTTTAATATTAACTCTCTTTCTCTCTATTTGTAACGAATTTTGAACGTTTTGTTGCTGACTATGCTAATAGTATAATGCGATAGTGTTAATACTTATCTTAATATAGGTTATAAAAATCATTGTACATTATTCAGGTGTTGTACGTTCTGTTATTGCGATGCTATCAACGGTTTGGTTTCACAATAATTATTACAAAAATCGAACAGACAAGGGGGTATTTTTAAAACGAAAAATAAATCCAGCTACAATTTCCAAATTCAAATTCCAAACTATACGATATGTAAAAAATGTGTTGTTAAAAATAAATATATATATATATTAAAACACAACCTCGAGTGAATGCGAATATGATTACTTAAATTCACGTTATAATAAAATTAGCGTAAAGCAAAAAAAAAACATACGCCAACTACGCTACGTCGTACACACTATTCATTCTACGGTACATTTTGAACATTCACAGTTTAAAAAACTCAACGACGTTGTCCCCAAACACGTACCAGCTGCAACTTGGTGAAAAACCCCGTTAAAAATATGCTTTAATCAAATTCTATTGAAAACTTCTATACTATATAATTTGTACATGTATATTAACTAAGCAACGATTTCTATAATATATGATATTGTGAAGAACGATTAAAACATTCGTAGCGAGTGTAAGCGATGTCTCATTAAAAATATAGTTCGGGACAACGTCGCAGCGGTTGACACAGTGTAACCATTTTTAATATCGTAGTATTTGGCTGTAATTGGTCCATGGGACTAACATTATTTGCAGATAATTGTTAACAACATCTCGTAATTAATTAACATAATTATATTGACAACAGCGAAATTCTCTCACGCTATAACACTGTGATGTACAGTCGAGTAATCTGTTTCATATTTCTATTATACCGTATTATATTATATTTATATTGTTATTGTAAGGAAAAAAAACACCACCATCTCAACACGTCGTGCCCTTGATGACATTCGAATCTTTAGACCCTGTGATAGAACCTAGCGCCGAAGATAAAATTCTAGATTTTAAGATCTAACACTACACCTAAGTTAACTTAGTGTAATTGAAGTATCAGGTACATAGTCGGCGATTTTTCCTTTAAATTTATACTGAGTTCCTCCATCATATTCTATACATTATTCACAATTGTGTATGAGAGCGTTTCAAAAAGTTAAACTGTGATATTTACGTAAATATAAATAAATTAATCAATTGTTTCAAATTATATTAATATTTAAAGCATTCTCATTTATTTCTTGTTTGAGTCGTAACAACTAAATAACCAGTACAGACAACGAAATAAAAAAAAAATGTGATGTACTTTGTCGTAGAATAAAATATTGTAAAAAGTGTAAAAACACGCCTTTCTCCCATAAAGAAAAACGCTGCTTCGTTCTAACCTTAAAATTATTACTTACAATATAATTTTTTAACTTTCCAAAACACTCAGTCTATATAATTACAACTTACAATTTACACACATAAATTGTACCTAGGTGCTTCGTAAACGAAAACAGGACATAAATAATTGAACGTACGCGATACAATAATCAGAGAAGTTAGTTAAGTGCCGCCATCGACAATGAATGAAAAGGAAGTGAGAATGTGTGCGGGTAGAAATTATTAGGAATTGTCTATTTTCTATCCGTTCAAATTGAGAACAGCCGTATTGTACCTTACGGGTCGAATGTACGCATTACGCAGTTAAAATATGCTACACCGGTAAAATATGTTACACCGGTAAAATATGTTACACCGGTAAAATATATTACACCGGTAAAATATTTAACTTTGTACGAAAACTGAAACTATCAATATGTCTTTTATGGTTAATATGAAAAAAACTTCGTAAGAGATTATTAATTGCTGATAAATTTTAATTTAAAACCTTATGTATTTGTTTAGATCAGAAAAATATTTTTTCCATCGACATGAACTATAGAAGATTGTAAATTCTCAACATGACAACTAACAGAAGCGCTAATGTGAAGAGGTGAAGAGAGTTAAGGATATAGAAAAATGCATTAACGTCTTACGTTACTAAAAAATAAATAAATAAAAGAAAAATACTAACTAACCATGTGCCTTCACCTCGGAAACCACTCGATGGGCGAACTACGATATATTTCAAAACTTAACCAATCAAAGTTAAACTCGTAACATCTAAAGAGACTTACAACGAAGAAAATGAGGTAGATACGAATTGTGATATGGAATACCGAACGAGTCGAACGTAATAATAACTGAACCAATGGTTTCCGTTGTTCGGGGAAGGGTCCCTATTACGAGGATTTAAAATATACACGAGCATCACGAAGTTTCAATTGGCACCACGCACTGGCCTGTGACATGTTATAAAATAAAAAAAGTAACATTAATTGTGATGTGGTTTTTGTTTTTAAAAAGCAAAACAATTATTTAATTATCACAAGCTTCATTTAAATTACGTGATTTGTTAAATTGCCTGTTTTCTCGTCAGAAAAATGTATTGATTTTTCCTGTCACTCATCCGACACGTCCTTCGCAGCGTCACTGACGTGAGCAGGGCTGTGTTGGACAGAGAAGACTTGTCGGAACTATGGTCCACTACGCGAAGGGACAAAGTCCGATCTTTTGACATAAGACTTCTGAATAACCAATTTTGATGTTTATTGTTTATTGTTTCTTAGTTTCAAACGGCCAAATGTCGGGTATTCGCGACAGAACATTTGAAAATAGAACGATTTAAAACCAAATAAAAATGATCAATTGAAACTTTCGTGTGCACGTCCGTAGACTTATATTTATGCATTAAAACGTATTCAACTTGCATTATATTATGTAATATTATTAATCGTAACGATAACGGACTATAACTATTTCAATGTAACTTTACATAATATTCATAGTTCGTTGTTATTTTTATTTTTTAATAATATCCATTTCATACTTTACAATTTATCTTTTAACTATCTAAATGTTAGGTTTTTTTTTCTTAGGTTTTTATATGTATTTTGTAAAGGATCAACATCGTGTAGCGTCGAGTGTAAAACAGCTATAAAAACGATAAAATGTAATATTGAATTGTTTAAAAAAATGTGCGTTTAATAAAATAGTAAGTGAAATCACGGGCGTATTCGGTAATATACTGAGTATGGGGCAAAATTTCCACATTTTAAGTTCGCAAAGGTATATAGATATTTTTGATCTAAGTCGAAAGTAGTTTTGTATTTTAATAAAATAGGATAAAATGTATAATTTATTTCTTTTCTATACACGCGGCCCCACCGCGGCCACGCCCATGAGTGGAATAGACAGCTGCCACGGACAATAAGTATATTACAGTTTGGAATGTAAAATAAAGGTAACAGATAGCATCTGAGGCTTAGAACTGTACGAGAAAAAAATCATAAACACTTTATAACATCGATAAATATTCATGTTATGTACATATGAATCCAGGTATCGAAACTTTGTCTGTTTGGATATTGTTTTGGTTTGAATCATTTACGCTAAGTTGCACTAACGGCGAGTACTGTTTCTCAGGGTTTTACGGAGGCACTGTTCGAAGTGACACACACAACTATATACACGCGAAGTCGCGAATTCAAGACAAACATTCTTCACTAAATCTTTCTACTTTATTGTCTTGATACTAATCTCAGGCCGACAACGCTATGTACATAGGCCCAATCGTATTTGCATATCATTCAAAACGATACGGAAATCGATTTAATAATATCGATAATGAGCGTCAGGGTCGGTGCATATCTATGTGTCGCCCGCTCGTTGCGAGCACGACTACCACCTTACATACGTTCGATAATAAACGACGGATACGAATCGATTTTTGAATCGTATCCGATCGATTCATTCGTCGATTTAAAACAACAACGTGTTATATTCACGTCTCGCGAGAATAACTTCACGTGGCACACGAGGACACATTGGACCGACCTATGTAGTATATACAACTATAACACTAATTAATTACGTATTACGTACCCGTACTATTTACCGAAATCAACATTACTCGTAAAGTAAGTCGTTAGGAACGAAACACGCCAAGCTATTCTCGCGTCGACTCGTTAAATCTGTACAAATCACATTTTCAGTGCTTACTATACATTCGGTGCCGGTTCGACGCCGGTGCAGGGGCCGCCTACCCCCAATGTAGTTCTGTGTTACTAACCGAGGGTGGGTTCAACCGTTCGGTTCGAGCGTGGGTTGAATTTTGCTGTTGTCGAGAGCGAATTCGGAGCTTCTGTTGAGTTCGGAGTTCATGTTATCGTCGGGCAGCTTATTGTAGGAGTCCGCCATGTCGCGAGCGGACCGCGACAAGTCGTACTCGGGCTGCCGCGACGTGTCTAGCAAGCTGTAGGCGGTGGAGTCGTCCAGCACGGTCTCCGCGGTCGTGTCGGCGTCGTTTCGCGACACGTCGAACGCATCGTACCGACGACCCTTCTTCATTCGTCCATTAGGGGTTTTCGACTGTAACAGAACGTAGTGAAATGATAGTGGAGATTAGTATCACCACAATTAACATTTCTCTTTACCGAAATATTTTAATTAACGTAACAAAAAAAAACGTAACATCACGCCTGTAATCCCCGAAGAGGTAGGCAGAGAAGTGTAGTACACTCCCACGTTTCACCGTTTACATTTAAGTCCCCTGGAATAGGTAGTGAGCCTATTACCATACACCACACCGGGCACAGATCCAGACTCCGAGTCACTACAAGAAATTCTAAATCAGAAAAATCAAATAGTACCCGACCCGGGATTTGAACCCAGGACCTCCGCTTGCAACAGCTCGACCAACGAGGCAGTCAAATTATTAACATTTTTTTAAATGTGTGTCATCTTAAAAAAAATTTAATATGAGAACGATACTTGATTTGGACGTGCAAGCCAATAGCCAGTAATCGGTTCCAAAATCAACGACCAACCTTATTACTTAACCGTTGTTAAGAAACTGTTAGCGAGTTCCTAACACAAGAAGTCAAACCTAAACTAAATATATCTATATGAAACACACTCACGCCCGGGTTTTCAGTGATGTGCACGTGCCCGTTGAGCAGCGGCTCGCCCACCTCCCTCATCCCTCCGTTCGCAAGCCGACCCCCCGTAGTGCAAACGCTCTGTAAAACAACACCTACCAATTAGCGTCGACAAACATTCAGCCACAGCCATAACCACACCACATATAATGAGCCCGCCATCGACCACGATGTCTCGACGAGAATTATATCCAAGGGCCTCAAAACAAATGCATTTCTAAGATTTGTAACAGTGATAGTGAAATTGACAAAAATATTTTTGTCCTTTATCATTACCTATTCGCATTCAAAAATTCCTAAACAAGACTGTTCCGTTGTTGCCTTTAAATAATATTAATAAAATAGTATAAAAATAGTGTAGGACAACCTCCGGCCCGGTGGGATGACGATCTGCGAAAGGCTGCAGGC
>DWJK01001313.1:0-17408 GCA_018248815.1 Croniades pieria auraria | reverse complement strand
ACCGTTAGCAAGTGATATTTAAATTTAAAACGCACTTTTGTAAAGAGGTGCGCGCCACGGATTTGAACCCAGCACCCACGAAGTGAGAGGCTGAATTCTTAAGCAGTAGGCTATCACTACAACCCCTAAATTTAGTATAAATGTGAAAGAAACTCAATGAGTATCGACGTCGAACAAATATATTTATATAGATTTTCTTGTGTTTCAGGTATGCTGACATAATACTGCCAGGTAAATATGCCATAACGCTATTGGACATTAAACGCGCCCTTATGCCCTTAGCTTAAAACATTACACGAGTATAAATCTATACGTATAATAAAACTGTAACTGACCTTTGTCTGTACATGGCAAATATATTTAAAAATTCGTAACGGGGTGCCTTTATATATGCAAGAGATCCCAAAACAATGTTTTTTCATTTTTCTGTTTGTCTGTATGTCTGTATGTTTGTGCACGCTTATCTCAGAAACGGCTTATCCGATTTGGATGCAATTCTCAGGATTATATTGTGATGGGCTTCACTTAATATTTAGTGCTTTTTTTCATTTAAATCGGTTAACAAATAAAGAAGTTATGTAAATTTTTTTTTTAAAGCTTACGAAATCTACGCGTACGAAGTCGCGGGCACAGCTGGAAAATAAATAAATTTAGAATAATACATAATAAAATAAATGTCAAAATTATCTTGATTTTTGTAAATTTTTTCAGAAAATGAAATTGTAATTTTATTAAAACTTTTATTTAATTTAATATTCGATTTGTATTATTGTACTACTTATCGAAAAATAATTCATAACCATTTATGTATACACAACTATTACTTAAACATCAAATTACAAATATTTTTATTTAATAATAAAAAGGAGGTAACATTGTGGTTAATAAGTTTAATATTTACATTAAAAAAACCGGTTTTCTTCATTTTATCTTTAAAAGTATATCAGAGTACTCATTTAATAATAGCGCGTAAAACTCAACCGCCAAGCCTGTACTTAATATCGAAGATTGATTCTCGATACATTATCGTAACGATAATGTGCGCCAAACCAGTTCGCCCAACGTTTGTTACAAGATTGGGCTACACGTAGTAAAAATATTATTTATTTTGTTACCTAACCATTAAGCTATTACTTAAAGATTTATATTAGAACCAGATGTAACGGAATAATATTTAATTTTCTTTTAGTTTTTAATAACAATAGGCCCGTTTTTGACTACAATCTGACCACAATAAGCTAGATGTATTCTGGGATGTAGTAGTCTTGCCGAGAAAGTGCCTATTCAATCTTGTCTGGAATTGTTACGTTTCTCCTATGAGTCGGGAAAATTCAAACACATATACTCCTGTATAAAATTACTCCTGTATTCCCGGAACGGGTAGGCATAGGAGTATACTACACCCCATGTTTTACGTTTTACCTGTTACGTTTACGTTCCATGGAATAGGTGACGAGCCTATTGCCATACACCGGGCACAAATCCAAATTTCGAGTCACTACTAGAAATTCTAAATTAGAAAAATTCAATAGTAACCGACCCGGGATCTGAACCCAGAACCTCCAGATCAGAAGTCGCATTTGCAACCGCTAGACCAACAAGGCAGTAAACAACACATAAAATTCAGGTTTTAATGAAATATTCATTTTAACGTGAAGTTTTCGTTTACATATAATTTTTAAAACCATTTGAGGTAGATCACGATTCAAAATGATAATCGTCCTAAAGTCTCCAAATGCCAAAGTGACAACGTTAGATATAGCCTATTCGCTTAGATAAGTTTTAAAAAATGTGCTCATATTTCTTCGCAGAAACAAAACCGATTTAAATCTTCGAAAAATAAAATAAATTAAAATTACAAACTTACATATTAAATTACATTTATTTTTTACGAATATTAAGTTACATTCATTATTTACAAATATTAAATTAGATTTAATTTTTACAAATATTAAATTAGATTTAATTTTTACAAATATTAAATTAGATTTATCATTTTCAAATATTAAATATTACATTTAAATTTCGCTCAAGGTAACTTCAATAACGTTCCTTTTGAAACAAAAGCCTATAACTGTTATTCGAAGTGTAATGAAATGTATAATAGATGTTTAATGGTCGTGAAAACATTTTCAGAGCTATGAAAAACTTGTTAGTACCGCCTTATCTTAATTTCAATCTAACTTGAGAAACATTAGTACTGAAAATAATTTAGACTGTCACGAATATGTTGTGAAATAGCAAGAAAACACTATTAGGCATTTGAAGTTTTGTTACTACGGAGTTCTAATACTCGTTTGACCCTGACATTTTACCCGAGCGTGGGTTTGTTTCCCATCCGAAATGAATAATATGTGTGATGAGCACATGTACTTGTTCTGTGTCTAAGCGTGAAAACATGTGTCTAAGTATTTACTTTTTTACCGTTCGAAATTCAAATACATAACTGCCCAAGAGTGCGAAACTTTCAGTGAGGCCGAAATAGGCCGTTATAACTAATGTTTGTGTACATGCAATCATAGCGTAAATGACTTTTATAAAATTAATTTATAGCGTTTCAGCCACGTTCATATTAAACATAGTGGTGCAGAGTCCTAACTATTGATTTATTCAATTGTTTAATCGTAGGTGGACTATTTGCGTACTGGTAATTCAATGGTTACTTCGCGGTCTTCGGTCTACTTTATCATCTAATCAGCTGATTTACATTAAAGAAACCGTTGTTACATTTCCTAATGACACAATATGATACTATATTGTTAGTTCATTTAATAATACATTGAAAACGTAAACGTAACATCACGCCTGTAATCCTCGAAGGGGTAGGCAGAGGCGTGTAGTACATCATGTTTCACCAGGTTACGTTTACGTTAGCTGACCTGGTATTTGAACCCAGGACCTCCCGATCGGCAGTCGCGCTTGCAACCACTCGACCAACAATGCAGGCAATAATACATTTAATACTTACAAATCTAGCGAGAACACTAGCAGAAGTAGACTGGAAAATAATTTATTCAGGTAGACTTTTTAAATTAACAAACAAATGTAAGCGCTTTAAAAAAACTTCGAACATTGTTTAATTAGCAGGCAATTGTGCCCGCAGTGCAGTCATCATGAACTTACAGTATGGCACATGTAAGCTAATCTGCATACAACATGACAATTTATATTGCGGTAATTTTTCACATTCTTGTACTGTAATTGTTCAGTGTTAGTAACAAGGGAAAACTGGCAACGATAAAAAATTATTATTTAGGTTTCAGATAAAAGATTAAATTAGATATCTCATAGAGATCGTTAATATACGAGTATGTGGTAACCCTCAATACAATTACGAACCACATCTAAAAAAATTCGATTATACAAGTGTCAACAAAGGAAAAGAGATAAAATTGTATATAATTCTAAAACATTTATTTTTTTATTACAGAATATTACTATTAATTTATTTACTGCATCAATTGCAATAGCCTAGTGTTTTATTGCTTTATGTTCATATTAAATTAATATAATTTATGAAAAATACTAAAATTACAATGTAGTTTATTATAAACTTATTCATTTTTTTGTTTAAAATACTTATAGAATAGTTATAAATACATTCATTTCTTTATTTAAAATACTTATAGAATAGGTATAAACACATTCATTTCTTTGTTTAAAATATTTACACAAAAGTTATAAACGCATTATTTTATTTATTTAAAATACTTATAGAACAGTTATAAACACATTCCTTTCTTTGTTTAAAATATTTACACAATAGTTATAAACGCATTCATTTCTTTATTTAAAATACTTATAGAACAGTTATAAACACATTCATTTCTTCTTTCAAAATTCGAGTACTTAGAAAATAGTTATAAATACATTCATTTCTTCGTTTAAAATACGAGTACTTACACAATAGTTATAAACACATTCATTTCTTCGTTTAAAGTACGAGTACTTACACAACAGTTATAAACACATTCATTTCTTCGTTTAAAATACGAGTACTTACACAATAGTTATAAACAAATTCATTTCTTCGTTTAAAATACGAGTACTTACACAATAGTTATAAACACGTTCATTTCTTCGTTTAAAATACGAGTACTTACACAACAGTTATAAACACATTCATTTCTTCGTTATAAATATGAGTACTTACACAATAGTTTTAAACACATTCTGTTATTCGTTTAAAATACTTATAGAATAGTTATAAATACATTCGTTTGTTCCTAGAAAATATTAAATGACCTTAAAAAACAGATCGCTAGCTATTGTACAGACGATATCTGTACATTAATGAGTATAGCTCAGTACGATAACGTGGGTAGCTGCGCAGGTCGCTGAACCCACGTGTTATCACGTGTCTTTATCTTTACGGATATTGTTTAACCTAGATTAGACCGACCATGTAAAATACGTGCAGTAAACGTAACTATGTCTGTCTATTGCGTTTTAACACAAAAACTGCTGTACCGATTTTGTTGAAACTTGCTACGAATTTAGCTTGCATCCTGGAAAACGACGCATTATATATACAATATATTATATCCGATTGCCTAATAATACGTACTCATATTTAGGGGTTTCGGCCCTTTTATCGACCCTTTCAGTCTTGGACACGGGTATTTTCTCAAAATGTTAAGTCCATAGTTTGCCATGCTGTCCAAGTGCGGCTTAGCGACCTTTACCCGCTTTAAAGACAATTTTTATTGTTTGTTGGTAAAATTAAACTAAACATGAAAAACGTAACACCACGCCTGTAATCCCCGAAGGGGTAGGCGTAGGAGTACAGTACACTCCCACGTCTCACCAGTTACTTAAACTAAACATGGGTTAGGTCAAACTGAAAACAATTTTGTAAGACCGCTTTATACAACAATATATTTATAGAACTTCATTACATGTTTAATCCTTGTATTAACAATATCAACCCGCGGCGAGAACGTGATATGGATACATTATTGGGCTAAAAAGCATACGCAGTCACATCATATCCTTAGCAACAAAACGAGGGTTTATCAGACTTCGGGGTGTCACTGAACGTGATGATGAAGTCTTTATTAGCCTTTATATTTACGTAATACGATATTTCTTGTTTTATTTACGATTTTTATATACATATGTATGTACATACATATGTACCTGTTTATCTAGTTGTAGAAGACGAAAATCAAAATTGGAAGCTGAAACAAATTTAGTGAATTTCACTTTAACGAATAAGTCGCATATTTGAAACCGTTGAAAAGGCCATTTATGTTGTAATTTTTTGGACGTTGTCCTGCCAATTCGGAAGATTACTGAAATTCATATTTAAAAAATTATGACTAGCATAATCACTGTCTCACTACGACAAAACCCACAAAGTTTTCCCCAAAGAACAAAAGCACCAAGTACTGATCAACGTATTAACGTTAGCCGAGGAAAAATATATTAAACTATGAATAATGTAATGGAATGTAGCAATTTAAGAACAAATAAAGATACCTTGTTTAATACGAACACTGACGTAGATTTTGATTCGATACCAAATCGATTGTCTTAAACGAAAATGTAAGGAATAATAAATGAAGTGTGACGAAAACGAAGCAAATATGTGTTACACGATCACACCTTTAAACAAAACAGGCCATTAAGAGGACCTAACGCCAGCACAGCATGTGTTCATTGTTAAGCTCTAACGAGTTGGTAGAGTCAGAGCGAAGCGAAGCAAACAATGGTAGAGGTCGGTGACAAAGCTGATTACGTAACCGAATTCCGAAACATTGTATGAACGTATGACGCTAGTTAGACACTATATATATGTACTTATCATTTCTATTTTAAACGCAGCCTCCGAAACGCAAACCATTGACGAAAGTGGGGGGCAGCGGTTGGATAGGTAGAGCTGAAGGTCAAGCTCGGTGGCGTGCCATTGGAGAGACATATGTCCAGTAGTGGACAGACATAGGCTGATAATGGTGATGTAGATGACGACGATGATTAATTCAATGATAGTTGACTGGTCTGTTGAACAGCCAACTTAAGTTCAGCTCCATCGGTTTCCACCCAGAAGAATTATTAACGTGACGAATATGAGTTTTAACTCTGTCTCTGGATGTAGACTGACCAATATATTTGTTTATAAAATACAAAGTCGTTTAAAAACAAATTGATTAAAATAGTCACGTCGACCCGTCTCAAGATCGCTTCACGAACACTATGATTTTTTAAAAGATCCGTTTTTTGATACTCATATTTAATATACAGTACTCGTTGTGTATACAAACGATCATCGACACAAAGGGTCGAGGGAGACAAAGAAGAAATAAACGGGATTCTGGAGAATGGCGCACGGATGTCTTTTATTACCGCTAGAGGTCGCTTCATTACTTTTTATTACTACCCTCACCTAATTATGAAGTTTGGGGTTCGAACGTGGAAGGATTACATTCGTGTATTGTTTTTTTTATCCCAGATTAATATAAGGCATATGTCATTTCAGCAGGTATTTTTAATTCTATAGATCTTGTAATGAGTTATTTCTGATTAAGGCTCTTCGAGGAATTAAATGTATATGTATGAATAACGTCCCAATTTATTATTGGTTGTTCGATATTTAACTTATTGAGTTTGTATAACGTACAATGAGTATCGGTAATACTAATGTTAGACTTAGCATTTTATGCCCTGTTAAATATGTATTTTCATTCTGATACATTATCATGTTCCTCTTAAAAAACACAACCCGAAAGCACCTCTTTTCATCGAAGAGATTTTAAAGAGATAAAGTCGACGCGTGTTTTATTCGTAGAACCTTCTAACTAAATCGTTACATTGTTCATAATCATATCAACAATAGCCTTGAACCTCAGTAGAGTGTTATTTAAACACAGGTGCAACCACGTGGGAGATGAAAACAACGCTATCAGTAAACACACATTTATATTTTATACCGTGCAGTGGTGGTCGGGTTGTTTCGGCAAGGTCATTATAATGTTGTGGTTTTACCACACTTTCAGCTTTCTCACGGACTTTCTTCAGTATTCCAACCATGACACCTCCATTTTTTCAAACACATATTTGATCGCGGTGATCGTGAAATAATGTTAACACAGCTATTTATGAAGACACGAGTTGAAAATTCAATGTGGAATTTTTATATTACACTCTCTCTCTTAAACACTGTCATGGCTGGTCTGATTTAAAAGATGTTTAGATTAGAAATAGTTAAAGCAAAATCATTTAGACAACACGAAATCACGAATGTAACTATAACCTGAAAATATTGTCCAATGAATAGATGGGTAATTGCTGCATATTTCAACACATTAGTGTCGAATCTTATGATACAGCAAACCATGTAGATACAGCTAATAGCAACAAATTTGATACAAAACAATAGCGCCAAAGATACAAAACAATAAATAGCGACAAAGATACAAAACAATAAATAGCGACAAAGATACAAAAAAAATAGCGACAAAGATACAAAACAATAAATAACGACAAAGATACAAAACAATAAATAGCGACAAAGATACAAAACAATAAATAGCGACAAAGATACAAAACAATAAATAGCGACAAAGATATAAAACAATAAATAGTGACAAAGATACAAAACAATAAATAGCGACTTTGAGTTTCATACTTTTAAAGTAACATTTCCAACAAAATGTACAACTTCAAACGTTGACAGGTAATGTCGCTGTAGATTATCTGTCACTTGGATTTTATTCATATTGGTACAAGTAAATTAGCAGTCTATAGGAACCTATGTGGAATGGTTACCTCGTGTACAAGGAGCCCGGAGCGTCGGCGACTCGGATCTTTTAAATTTTCATCGCGCTTACCAGTCGCTTCGTATTCTGGTGTCCTTGCACACTTAACATTTGAATCCCTCGATCATAGCCGTTTTTATAGGTCATGGGTATAATGCTTAAAAGGATAAGTCGACCATGAAAAGTTGGATTTAGCTCACAACGTTTTTGTTTAAATAGAAACAGACAAACATTCCTTACGACTTTCTAAGTCACTAAACTGATGTCTGTCTGATTAAATATGTACCGGCTTAACTCACGTACGCTTTTCGGGATGGCCCGACTAGTTTCGTATCTATACCTGTAGGAAGGACCTCGTATAGCTCTGAAACTAGTTGGGCCATCCCGAAAAACGTACGTGAGTTAAGTCGGTACATACTTAATCATGTGTAAAAACATATTTGGCTGATATCGGCATGCAACGTCAAACAATTCAGAAATATTATAAATGTAAATATTTATTTCATGTAATGAAAACAGAAAGTGTGGTTGATTGTGAAAAAATATATTTTACCTTTCTATCCACAAATGCTATATTTGAATAAGATTCTATCGTACGCTAGCAACCTCAGAATATAAAAACCAATCTCAATCCTACAATACATATTATCTTTTTAAGCCATTAACTGAATTATTTTGACGTTGCTTTATAAGCATTTCCTTGAAAACTAAAATAAGCAACGAATATAAAATATAAAGAATGTTAATATGGACTCAAGACAATTGATTTAAATTATATTTGGATTACTAAGTTATTCGTATTTCTTTTGCTTCGTACGACTTGGATTTAAAAAAAACACTTAGTGCCTTGTTTTATTCAATAAGCAAAGCGGACGTAAGTGTCTCGGGGCCCCTTTTAAGTTTTCATTGCACATTTTCTTGGCTTTGTGTGGCTTGTGAAAATTGCGACATTTGTAGCTTTTTAAAAATTTTTCTACATTGCTGTTATATTGATGCTTTGTTTCTTTCGAATTTAATAAAACCTCTTTTTACTACTCTATACAATATTACTCTATTTGAAAAATTATTATTTGTTATATTCATGATTTATTATTATTAAGCTCTTTACATTTAAAGTTGTCTCCAAATTATTAAGCTCTTTACATTTACAGTTCTCTCCAATTATTAAGCTCTTTACATTTACAGTTCTCTCCAATTATTAAGCTCATTACATTTACAGTTCTCTCCAATTATTAAGCTCTTTACATTTACAGTTCTCTCCAAATTATTAAGCTCTTTACATTTACAGTTCTCTTCAAATGATTAAGCTCTTTACATTTACAGTTCTCTCCAATTATTAAGCTCTTTACATTTACAGTTCTCTTCAAATGATTAAGCTCTTTACATTTACAGTTCTCTTCAAATGATTAAGCTCTTTACATTTAAAGTTCTCTCCAAATACTAGGCAGTAATGTCATTGTATTATTAGTGTACAGAAGCTATGCAATTCTTATATATCATATAGGGACTGCATTGGATTTTGAAATAAATCTACTAGATAATTATTTAACGGTCGAAAAATTCGGAAAAGCGCCGAAAGATTTTTCTGTTCATGCTTTTCTACTTAATCTTTTGTGTCTATAAAGTATACAATTCCGAAGACACTAGTGATTTTATTCCAAATAAATTTGATATTTATTAAATACACATAAAGTATGGTAGATTTTGATAAAATAAAGTTTATCAGCAATAAAGTTTATCACTGATATTTATCAGCAAATTAGGCTCATTACACATAGATGTGTTCCGCTATTAGGAGATAACTCGTTTAATTAATGTAAAACACCTTCGGTAAAATTCATTTAACTTTACATTACGTTACCGTTTTCCTGAAACTCTCACACGTATCAAACACAAATAAATTTCTCCGTTTGATTAATCGCGACCATTTCACTTAATGTTCGGCGCTTACCTGGTAAATTACCAGAACAAGTCGAGTTTACGGTAATTACTCGAACAACAACTTGAACTTCGATTGGGAACCGTTAGGGTGGGATTGAAAAAGGGAAAATGCTGGGACATAGTAACGTCTAATTTTTCGGATACCCATAGAAGCTTCAGGATGAAACCAGCGACTTCACATATATTTGTAGGTACCGGGTAAAGTAATTAATTAGGGGTTCGTCTTAATAAATGTTTTTTACACTTTTTAACAAAGCTGTTTAACGTTTAACTTGTAAAAGCAGTTCACGATCCAACAGTCTATACGTCTAACATATCACAAAACAAAGCACGTTCAGTCATTACATTAAAAACGGGGATTCTCTAATTACATTGGGATTAATTGATGTGAATACAGTTAATCTAGAGCATTAATCGTTTCATTAGTTTGTAGAGCTCTTTACGAGTCCCAAACTCATTACTGACGTCATCACTGCGAGGACCGAAACCGGGTGTTTAGGCAAGTTTAACCGATCTTGATATGAAGATATTAGAGAATTCTTAGGGTTGACGAGTTAAAACATATTGAAAATATTTTTTCACCTTTACGAAGGTTTAACTGGATAGTAATATTTCGTTTAATCTTCCCGTTTTAATATCGGTAGCTAAAGAATAAAAAGAATAGATATTTGATTTTGTATATTCTCTTATTGTTAATTCCATGTTATTTTAAAAGAGATGATAAAGATAAATATTTATCGTTGCAAAAACAGATAATTTGTTGCGAGAAATATGAAAACATATTTATTATTTTACATATTAAAACTGCACTAAAAATAGACTAAAAATATTATTCCATTAGAAATATTTTGTTGATCTAATTTAATTAATGCCGATAAACAGCGCCTATGGAGATTTACATGCATTGTTCCATACATCCAAATAACGGAATTATCGAATCCAATTTTAGAATTCAAATACTCCGTATTCCATAAATCCAGATATTCCGCATTTCACAAATCCATCCATGATTAATGCGACGTTGCTTAATACTGACATTGGTAGTCCGACTTCGAACAATATTACGCAAAGATTTTTAACACAGCAGTTTTAAAAATACAATACAATTGTTCTTTATTATACACCAAAAAGATACAGACACGAATACAATACAGTTATATTTATGTAATTGGGAAATAATTAAGAATTTTTTTTCTCAGAAACCAATGACAATTTCATAAAAAATAAAAGTATTTACGAAGTACATATTTTGTGGCAACCCTAAGTTTGCTTATAACAGTGCAGCCAACGGTAAGTTTAGTTTCAGTTATTCATAGGGAAACTTTAGGGCGCGATAATGTTTAGCTGTTTGTATTCAATATAAGGGCAGATTGCGCTCATAACTTGCGCTGGGGTATTTGAAGTTTGGTGAAATAATTCCGTCTACCTATCCACAGGTTTGCGTAGCCGTAATAATATCCGCTAACTTCTGACATCATTTGAAATTGATGAGGGTTAATGTGGTGTTATTAAAGTCTGTTTGAGTAAAATAGTTTTGCTGCATTTGTATATTTCTATGCAATTATTAAATTAGCGGTATTAATTTATTTATACTCTTTACACGCTTCAATAAATTTTTTTAACAAAAAGGCGAAAAGATTGAAGAGTAGCATTTTTGTCAGTTACCACTGGAAAATATATTAATATTTCTTTGCAAAATTATAACATTTCTGAGATTAAATATCACTAGTTTTGACTGTGAAGAAAAATATCGTAACTAAACTGCAGTCTTTATAGTTTTCCGTAATGTACATTGAAGCGTGTGGAATGTCCAACCCATACTTGAATACAGACCGTGTCCTTGGCCTTTCTCATTCTGAAAGTACACCCGTGTCCAAATATGACACAATAAAATAGTTGAAGATAATTCTCTCCCCTTCGAACCTTTCATCATTCCACTGTTGGAACACGGGACTCCTCTCAGATTTAGAGGATTAAGGCCATAGTACGCCACGATGGCCTAGTGCGGATTGACTTCAGAGAATTTCGCATAAGATAATTATGTTAATAATATTTCCGGTTAACCTCAAATTCAATGTCACGGACAAAATGTCACAATTTCTTCATATTAGATACAATCTAAAACCGGTTTAAACTGGATTTAATTATTTAAGAGCCCTCCTGAGTACGTGCCGCCCTCGCCACCAGTGGAACGCTGTAACCATAAAAATTAAGGAAATGATTTCTTAACAAGAAGTTAGATCGAATTGACTAATCGACAAGGTGTAACGTCTGTTGACTAAGGTCATACAGCCCGTATGACCTTTTGGTCCAGACCGAAGTATCTTTCGCAATTTCTCATTAACAGTCTCTCAATAAAAGACACTACACTTCCGGTGCTCCTTAACTTAAAATACCGTTTGTTACGCTTCAAGAAATATCAATGACTCGTAAACAATTTACTCGTAGAATATCCAGAGTTGCACTAATAATAAAATCTTAGGACATATTACACAGCCATCCGATCTCAAAGAAGCAGCCTATGATATATTAATCAGACTGCTGACAGACTATATATGTATAATATATACGTATTTTAAGTATACGTGTCATGTTACGTCACTTATACTTGTGTCGAAAATACAATACTTGTCTTGGGTAGGAATCGAAACCACGACACCAGGCTCAGCGGTCAGATACACTGACAACAGAACCAAACGACATATTATTAATTATTTCAATTACACATAGACAATATCATTAAAATATAAAAAAAAAAAAAAAATAATTATCATCTAAATAAATTTCAGAATCATCTTGTTATGACCTCGTCGTGAGTATCCGTATATTCGCGAGTGATAATAGAACAGCTTATACTGGGAACTGGTCATACGATAGCCCAAATAAATGATAGTTGAGCCGCTAAAAACGGTCGCATAAAACCAAATGATCCAACACGGCAAAGTTAGACCGGTGACCATGTTATTAAAAAATCCCGGACACTTTAATTTATGTCATCTTACGTCAAAACTTACGTCAAGTGAAAACGAATATACATTTGAAATAGAAATATTAGGCACCATTATTACGGTTCATGAGTTTCTGAAATATCTGTGCTTTTGTTCATTTTTATTCATTACATTAATTTAACAAACGGTCGTTTTGTACCAATTTAGGTGTGGCAACACAATTTAGACAATCCAGGTAATAATACAGAATATACAGGTAATGAAAATCACTGGTATTATATGGTATTATATGGCATTGGTTAGAATGGCTTATTATCTGTTATTATTTTATTTTCAAAGTATTTATCTACTTCTTTTTTTTTTAATTTATATTTATATATCTTATCCGTGTGCGCCAGTAAAACCTGGTCATCCTACCCACTAGTCGTTTGGGGTCAGTGTGGACATTAAAGCGGTTAAACCTTCGCGGTGTTTACATGAATGCGTGTGCGAAATATTTAACATAGTTTTTTATGTTACAGTATTTACGGATATCAAAAATAGGTGTTCAATGAATATTTGTTTGCATTTATGACAACACCATCAGAATCTCTCAGCCCACTGCTACACATAGGCTTCGCTAAAGGATTTTTAGTCGGTGAATGCCACACTAGACTTGCGGGTTGGGGATCACCGATTACGCTGCACTTCGGCAGGGACCATTGTACTAATCTGTACATTGCTCGCACTATACCACAATCACCGGTCGCCAGATCGACTGTTGTCACCTTCCACCAATGGTAGATCTTTGATTAATATCTCGGGCTCCGAAGTTAATGCTTGCAACACTTACAGCCCTTGAAAAAGCCGACCAGCTTGATTCTCGTACTTGTATATATTTTTTATACAACCCGTAAAATTTCATACCTGTCCATTTAATCATATATATCAGTGGATACCCAAACACACAAATAAATTCGTCCTAAAATGAATGACTGATGTTCAATAAATCCATTGATTGTATCAGAAATATAAATATCACTGTATTAGTTATCCCTATAGAATGTTATCCGTGGACAGAAGTAAAATAAAATTCCAAAGTTTTGTGTTCACAAAAATCGAATCTTCCCGAAAGTCGGCCGTAGTTCTGATTTCCAGTGTAGTAATGTAATCAAACCCGTAGATTAACATTATAGAACTCTATATCAGAGATAAAAATAGTCCTATCCAAATAGGTTTATTTACAGGATATAAAAATAGTCCAACCCGAATAGCATTACAACATTGTATACAAAATCCGTGTGTTTTCGAGCAATTCACTATAGCTTTTATCCGGGATATGAGGAATTCAGTGCGCTTGTGAATTATAACCTTGAGAATTTAAATGAAACGAATGTATGCTGAATTACAGTAATTGTACGATTTAATTTAAAATAAATATTATTTGCTGAAATTGATTAAAAAAAGGATTTTTTAAATCATTAGATTGACGGGTGATTAAACGACGATTAGGAAAAACAAATCAGTATTTTACGGCAACTTCCGGCTCAGGTGTAAAAGTTAATACTGCGGAATGTATTATTGCTTTGTTAACTTAGCGACTTATTAGGGATATGGATAGTTTGCGACTTGGCCAGATAGCGCCACGCGGTAACGTAATGTGATGTATGCTTTGAAATACTGAATTGTATTTCAAACCTCTGTGATTTGCCTGCTGTTGAATCCACACGTAACTTTTATTTAAATACATACCTGTAGCTTAGGTTCATATTTTTATAGATTAGCACATTATTTTTACCAATGTCCAAATTTTAGGGAAAACTTAGTATGTAACCGATTTTGGAACTTTGGATTTTCCAACAGTGGAATGTTAATAGGTCAATTAAAAAAAAAAAACGGATTTTCATTGACACGATCTTTTGTGACACCGATACCATTCATCCAATATGACACATGACATCTTTTTATATTTTAGTATGACTACTCCTGTTTATCGATAGTTAGCGTCATTTCCCGAATGACATCCTATTTGGGGAACTATGCAATTTGAGTTACAAAAAAAACTTTGATTAAAGGGGTTTCATTCAGATTGTTTGCTGGTAATTTTATCGTCATTATTAAACCTTGTTAAACAATGATTTAAATGAGTGTATTACAGGTTAATGAAGTAAAGGCTTAATGAAGTAATTAATTAATGATTTAATGATAAATGATTTAATTTAAATGTACAACTACAATAACCATCAACAGGTACCTGAATTGAACATACCTAATAAAATTGGGCGATTGCGAGGCCGATAGTAATAGGGTCATAAAACGAAAGTGACTCGATTCAGACCGAGGTCAGGCGTAAGAAAGTGGAGGTCACCGTTACAAGGTCCGTCATTGTAAACAAATTGGGACCTGTTCGTGAATGATTAGATTCGAGATATTCTGCCGTATTGTCAACTGAATTGAGTTAACCAATAGCAAAGTCGTTTCTGTAACATGAATTCTCTTAAGTTTTACGAAAGGTTGGGATAAGTTATACCAACCTTTCGTTAGATATTTGAGTATTTTTATCTCAAAAATTTTCAAGTTTTGTCACCGAAGTATTGCGGCCTGTATACTGCTCAACTAATTTCAGAAGCATTGTATGAACACACCAGGCGTTCCAAGTTTAGTCTGTAAAACGAAAAATGCATTGTGACTGTTTTCTAATAGGATTTCAGTCCAACAAATAATTGGATGATATGACCACTACAGGTCACACATAAATTTCGATTTGCTTCGATAATGCAAAGTGTGTTAGATCTGAAATAAATTTTTGTCAGTCTTATTTGACAGTTGCATATAACACGGAAGCAGTGATAGCCTAACGGTTTATGTAACTGTGTCTTAATCCAGAGGTCCTAGGTTCGAATCTTAGCGGCGCAATTTTTTACAAAATTATCTGCGTTGTTTACTTACTGTACTGGAAAAGGAAAAGACCTTGAGGAAATTTTGTATATAATGAAAATGCCCATAATGTTCTCTAAAGCATAATATAAACGAAATTTGGCAGACTCCATATTATGGAGTCTGCCAAATTTCGTTCTGAAAAGAGGCCCGTATTTAACAGCCGTACGATAAAAAGGCAGGTGATGTTGATGATTTTCACAACTCGCACAGGCAAAATGAAAGACTGCATTGACTTTATCAACGGATAAAGTTCGAGAAAGCCATTGGCACAGCGTAAAGAAGGCATCGGTAAGCACTGAGGTGATATTTACTGCGCAGAAATCCCGGCGTAACCCGGTTTATCCCGCGAAAACCCGGTATTTTTCGAAAAAAGCAACTTCCAGGTCAAAACCGACTAAAAATATGACAAAATGAAGCAGGATTAAATATACGAAAGCTTTCTTCAACCACGCAAAATTTAAATAAGGTTTAATATCTTCGTGATGTTTATATTAAATGTCATAATAGCAACATTATGTGCAAGCAATTGGATACTTCAGTAGCAGTTGCATTATTCCAGTCAGATTTCAAAGACATGATAACACATAAAGTATTTTAACTAGTCCTCATGTATAAGTATCTATTTTTGGGTACCTATGTGTTGTGTGAAGTCGGTTGCCACGTTTTGAACAACAAGAAAACCTGTCTTCTGTTGATAATGATAATAAAGAAAGAGGCAGGTAAATGTCTTGTGTCCAAGCTGACTGCGTTAATAAACTAACATATTTACCTTTATATGGTACTAATGTATGTATTTTATATGGTTACTAATTTTATCGATGAAATGCCTAATCATGTGTAACTTATTTGGCCTATATTGTCTGGTAACAAAAATTAACAATCCAGCTTTGAGAATTTATACGCCGTACAGACAAAAGACAGAAAGTATTGCTTTTAGGACAAGCTAGCTCAGGAAAAGTGTTCAAATAAAATCCCACCAGGCCGGTAGAATAGGAGGTGGCCCTAATGATATGTACTGGCCACATATCCAAACTTCAAGCTACTGCTAGAAATTTAAATTTCAAAAAACCAATGGTACCCAACCCGGGATAGAAACCAGGCCCCTTAACAGCCGCACTTTCAACCCTTCAACCAACGACGAAATCAATGTACATATCAGTCATATATAGACACATTAATAATCGTCATTAAAACATCAGTCTACCTTATAACGCCATATTGTTTTATTTCTTGCGGAACCTGGATATACGACATTAATAAACCCATATTTGGGTCCTTGATCTGCAAGACGATTGGTATGATTACTTCTTTACATATACGAGAGAAAAAACACATTTGCCACTGAACATATACGGTATTTCCCTTCTTAACTCAATGGCAGAAGGTCTAATTTAGCTTGCAAAGTCCAGTCGTAATAATGTACCTACTTAAAGCTTTTGTTACTTATATTATTAATAACACAAAGAAAATTACATTATGTGAGATGTTTACGGAAATGTGTACGTTGAATTGATTACCTAACAATGATCATTATTCCCTTTACGATTGTTTGCTTACCATAATTACGTATTATGATTATTAAGCGAAGAGCAAACGATAAAATAAAGAGGAAAAATGTTATGGCAAAAACCTGTCTCGTTGCTCGAGTGGTTGCAAATGCGACTGGCGTTCGTGAGGTCCTGGGTTCAAATCCCGGGTACTATTGGATTTTTCTAATTTAGAATTTCTAATAGCGACTCGGAGTCTGGATCTGTGCCTGGTATATGGCGACAGGCTCACCACCTATTCCATGGGACGTAAAGGTAACTGGTGAATCGTGGGAGTGTACTACACTCCTCTGTCT
>DWJK01001312.1:0-17409 GCA_018248815.1 Croniades pieria auraria | reverse complement strand
TATGCGTAACAGTTATAAAGCTGCTTCGAAACATCCACATAACGCTATGTCAAGTTCACACAGAACGGCGAGACCTAATGTACGACAGTTAGACACGCACAACAATAGATTTCACTGGAGTTCAACCACAACTGTATTGTGTTACCAAAGTTACCGATCTTTTCCATTACGAAACCATCATTTACATTTTGATACGCCAATCTTTATCTTTTTTCTAATACGTATTCTTTGTTTGACGCTAACTGTAAAGGATTCTGATGGTAAGTTGTGAATTTATTGTAATAAATAATAATACATTATTGTACATCGTACAGATGAAATATAAACGAGACAAACAGGTACAGAACAATACTTGTTAGTCTTATCGGTAATAAGCGTTTTCTTGGAGACAACCAGCTTTATAGGAGTTAGAGATACGAGTAGTGGGACAGTAGTAAGGTGTACATAATAATGAAGAGAGAAGCATGATAAAAATAATTAAAAAATGAAAAAAAAAAGAAATGAATCTGTACATTAAGACACTTTCGCTGTCTACCTATCAATGTCGCTGTCTCAATAAAGATAATAGTAATGAACGCGTGGAAGTAAATCTGAGGCAGGTTATTAACTTTCCTCTTTGACATAGAAAATTCACGCTTTTTTTTCCCGAGAAGTATTGAGATGCAGTGATTATAATTCCCGCGTTTTTGCTATTTAGCTTGCGAACGTCGAATAATGGAATACAATAAGACATGATGATTGGATTTGTGATATAGACAGAACACTGAAATTAGATTATAGAATAGTAGAGAAACGTACCAATTAAGAATATGTTGATAATATTGTATCCAATTTATACACGTATATTTTCTGCAGTAATTGAAATTAAATTACATCGTTTTAAAAATTTACCTAAGTTTAAATAATATGCTAATCAATAAATTATGCTAATTCCAGACTCAACGAAGAATTTGCGAACTTACGTCTTTCGGACCTTCGCATTATTGCAACACTGGGCATTGGTGGCTTTGGTCGCGTGGAATTAGTCCAGATACAAGGTGACTCCAGTCGATCGTTCGCGTTGAAACAGATGAAGAAAGCCCAAATAGTGGAAACAAGACAGCAGCAGCACATTATGTCAGAGAAAGAAATAATGTCGGAAATGAACTGCGAGTTCATAGTGAAGTTGTATAAAACGTTCAAGGATAGGAAATACTTGTACATGCTGATGGAGACCTGCCTGGGCGGCGAGCTGTGGACAATATTGAGAGATAGAGGTAAGTCCGATAACGATAATGTGACATTTTCTTAACCTGACTATCATAGTTAAATTTCAAGTATTGTTTAAGTAGCAAGACAGTAATAAAAATATCTCGTCTGTAAACTATTCGGTGAGATGAAACAATGAAAATTGATCATTTTTTCGATACACAAATATGTAATTTGAAATAAATGTATTGGAATGTTAAATTTATACTCATGTGTTCATTATTTGGAAGTAGAGTTTTGAGAATATTATGCCTTTCATGTAATAATAATATGTACATCCTTTTAAATTTCAGGCCAATTTGACGACGCTACTACTAGGTTCTACACAGCTTGTGTTGTTGAAGCTTTCCATTATTTACATTCTAGGAATATAATTTATAGGTGAATTATAAACTTTATACTTTTTACAAATATTTTATTATATGTAAACGAAGTTGATGTCTTTTCTTCTTTTCAAGATACAGAGTTTTACTTCATTTTCCTTTTTACAATTAATTCATTTCTTGATTTTTTTTACAACGTTATACTTCAATCCACCACCTTTTAATTTCCAGAGATCTTAAGCCAGAGAATTTGCTGCTTGACTCCAAGGGCTACGTGAAGCTGGTGGACTTTGGCTTCTCTAAAAAGTTACAGGCGAGCCGCAAGACGTGGACCTTCTGCGGTACCCCCGAATACGTCGCTCCTGAAGTCATTATGAACAGAGGCCACGACATCAGCGCAGATTACTGGTCTTTAGGTGATTATTCATTTTTGTATCTGTTTGAATATTTGTCACTGAATATTTATCAGAAACATGTAGTTAATTAATTTACAAAGATGCATAGTTTTAATATGCACAGAATTTGCACCTTATTGAAATAATCTCTACTCTCTATATATTAATAACATTTTTAAATTGTATTATTTTGAATGACCACATTGTACAAGGTTCCTACAAATTCTTGCATTCTTACAGCCCGTCATGCAATATTTTTAATTTGATTATTACAGGTGTACTGATGTTCGAGCTGCTGACCGGGTCGCCGCCGTTCACGGGCGCGGATCCCATGAAGACGTACAACAAAATCTTGAAGGGCATCGATGCCGTGGAATTCCCCCGATGCATCACGCGCAATGCCGCCAACCTCATCAAGAAACTGTGTCGCGACAACCCCGCTGAGAGGTTAGGATACCAGCGCGGCGGAATCACTGAAATTCAAAAGCATAAGTATGTTTCCTTTTCAATACGTCGCTTCGTTCATCCCATATCTTAGTCCACCGCTACACATAGCCACGTTAAAAAATACGGACGTAATTCATAACGTTCACACATTCCTACAATAATGCGCAGTCACTAAACTCAATAATTTTCATAAATTTTGTGAAGGAACACTTCTTAAATGGCAATCATTTCTGCTATCATAACGTTAGCCTTGCGTCGAGAGTATTAGTTGAATATGTCCATGTGCAAGCTCGATATACTGTATGAGAGACACGAACGCAGATGGTTCGACGGGTTCAACTGGGAGGGGCTGGCGCAGCGCTCGCTGGCGCCGCCGCTGGCGCCCGTCGTCAAGTCGCCGCTGGACACGCACAACTTCGACCAGTACCCGCCCGACGCCGACGAGCCGCCGCCCGACGACCTCTCCGGCTGGGACGCCACCTTCTAGCTACCCGCTACTCCTTCTGGGCCTGACGCACAACTACCGGTTGCTGGAAGACGACGCGGAGCATAGATGCCCGAAGATCTCTCCGGGCGGGACGCCACTCGCTAAGGCGATCGCCTTTGGAGGTGCTCCCGAAAGACACGATTTGTTTCTGGGAATGATGCGAAGTGAAAGGTGAAAGATGACTTAAAGCAGATGTATATGAAGTAGCCAATTTAATACACTTGTTTTAGTAGTTCCTTAATCTCAGATTTTATTGTCTGAAACATGCTATCAATGTTTTTTTACAATTGAAACGAAAATTTATTTAAGATTTATTCATTCCGGTTTTGAATCGTAAATAATTGGGTATTTTCGTGTAACGATGTCATATTCATGTATCATGTAATTATATCATTCCTGGAAACGATGACCCACTGTCTTGTGTCTATTAAATCTTATTAGTCAATATGAGCAAACCGAAACTCGTCTAATCTCAAAATCCACTTTGCAACTGAAAACTGATTTAAAAAATCCGTGTATTCAGTTAGCGATTAATCCAACGTACAACGTACGAAATGTACATAAATTACAATGATGTTGTTCGACTAAAAATTGGTTAGTACTATGAAATTAGCGTTAAGTTAATAATTAATTGTCTCAATAAAAAGATCAATATAGTCTGGGCATATTTTTCAATTATAGATTATATCGAATAGTATGACATATATGAACTAAGAAAGCAATTAATTCTAATAGGAAATAAATTTCTCATTTAGTGTTATTGTAGGCAGTATGAGCTGCATATATGCCATTTTTATAGTTAGCTTGCCAAGAATATAATAATTTTATCTCTAATAATTAAAAAAAAAATTGAACAAAAATTTTTTCCAATGCAAAGTTAAACAGGCAAATATTTATAGAATGAAAAATTCCACATTTGAATAAACACATATTCCAACCGTTCGCAAGTCAAGTTAATTTTTATGTCCATAAAGGTACAGAGATAATTATACAATTTTTAAATTAATTTATACATTTAAAAATATACTTTCTTTAGAAATATTTTCATTATACGTGTAGCCGCCACATTCAATAGAGTTACAATATTTATAGTCAATAACAGGGTGACCGGAATGCCAAATTATTGTGTTACCAGAACATTGACTTCTTACCTATGTATCTATTTAAAATATTATATTGTAAATACATTTCTGGCATATTTCTATGTAGATATTCAAAATAGGTTAGGACTTTGAAACTTGTGGAAGCAAACTACCAATTCTTCATTCGCGTTCAAATATATATTGATTTTTTCTGTGTATAAGTACGGATAATTAAAAAAAAAATCTCGGTGCCCACATGAAATAAAATTTACGCAAAGATGCGCTTCTAAGAGCTTATAATATAGCTAATTAATAAATATATTATAAGTACAATATCGTCTAGTAGGTGCTATAAAGATTAAAAGTTCCATGTATACGGATAAAAAACGACTTATTGCAATATTTGAAAAAATGCAAGAACGTTTTTTCAAATCCATCATAAAGAACCAAATTGAAAGAAACCATCAAAGTTGCCGATAATTTAATATTAATCAGTTGTATAAATATATTTTGTTTGTGTTTGTGTTATAATGTCTTGTACACGTGTTACGTTTAGATGTGGTGCTCAAATGAAGTGGTGATTTAGAAAAATACTATGTGCACGATTTAGGAAAAAAGTTAAAATTATGCGAAGTAAAAAATGTTTCACACAGCTTGTTTGTTAAATATAATATATTGTATCTGATTATTTTTATAAAAGAACTTGTGTCATTCAATGGTAGCTATATACAATCATGACATAACAAAATGCTACCCATTGAACTCTAAACAGAACCGCTTTAGTGTTAAGTCTTCCAATTTTCATGATTCATTGTAAATATTTTTTTAGTAAAAATGAAATATACGAATATACAAATATAATATAATATTGGTGAAAACCGTGTAAGTAATGTAACATTGCTGATGAAGTGTAATGTAAGGACATTTATTTTTGTAATCATAGGCTAAACGAAAATGTTAAAATTTAATTTTATTGATTTTTTTTTGAGAAATATAAAATATACATTATTTCCATTAGAACAATTGGGTTTTATTGCCTATCAGGCTGTCGTATACTCGTACGTATCGTGGTGCATCATGTCATAAACCTATATCCAGCAGTAAATTGGTCTAAGCTGAAGAAGAGTTATTAATGGAACAGTGAAATAACTTTTTACAAGCAATATGGTATAAACAGTTATCTATAACACTTATATATTTATATTATTTTCGGAGAACTCGTAAAAATCCTGAAAAATAGTTTTTTTTTAATAATTCTGGGAGTGATTCTGTTCTATGATTGTTTTCCTTAAGTTAAAATTGTATATCACAATCATGTTCTATACCTTACGCTCAGAGGTATGAAGGCGTTATCTCTATATCAAAATTTGATCGCGATTGGTGTAGCGGTTCGGCCGGGGACGTGTAACAGACAAAGGTACTTTTGAATTTACATTATTAGTATGGAAGCACGGGTCCAAAATTGTAATTAGAAATAAACTAGCCCCATTACGATGTGTTTCAAGCAATCACGGTATATCTAACAACATTAGATCCGATCCAACTAGTTGATGTGTATAGGCCTCAGAGGCGTGCATTATGCTTTTAGTGCTAAATATGTTACACATTGACATAAATTTTATAAATTTGATATTATTAATTGGCTAATTCTAAGCTGCTTTGTCGTCTAAGTAATTAACAGTTGATATTGCGATCAAATTCTAAGTTACTGATACAACTGTACTGTTGAATGTTTCGTAAGTGTCTATAAACATTATAAAATTATCTCCTGCGATCTGCTGGAACTCATGGAGAAGAACCTCCGATAACTTTATCATCATCATTATCTTCCTATTTCCGTCCACTGCTGGATATAGGCTTCTCCAATAGCACGTCGCTGGGCTCGATCTTCGACTCGTCGCGTCCAACTGCTGCCAGGCACTTTGCGTATATCGTCACTCCACCTAGCTGGAGAGCGTCCTATGCTACGTTTGCCAAGACGCGCTCTTCACTCCAGAACACGTCCACTCCAACGGTTATCAGTTCTGCGACAGATGTCACCAACCCACTGCCACTTCAGCTTGCTAATCCTTCGGACTATGTCAATAACTTTGGTTCTCTGTCGGATCATGGAGCTATGGAGAGGGCTATGCTCGGTGTCTCTCTGAAGGATCGGATTCAAAATGAGACGATAACTCTAGAAATAGACTGAAAAACTATACGTAAAATAGGGCAGTACATAATTTAATCAATAATACAATTGTTCTACGCGTTTCCAATTTCCTGTATAACATTACTGCCAGTAGGTTCAGTATCACAATACTTAACGAACGAAATATATTTGACAGCTGAACACGAACTGACTGTTTCTCCTAACTCTTGTATATTTATGTCCGGTTACTAAGTGCGGGCACGCGGCCGACCAAACTTCGAATCCTGTAGTGTTCAATCGAATGTCTCGAGAGTGGTCCACGTTATGAGAGAGCGTGAGTTATATATATTTTAATGACGTATTGGTTTAAATACTTACTTTGGTATCAGATGGCCGTGTTTGGATACGTCCCGAGATTTTTTTAAAAATAATAATAAACAACGAGCAAAATGTAATTAATAAAATTTATTTTTTCAACTTTTTGTGTAACGCAATAGCAAATTGAAAGAATATTATCTTTTAAATGAATAAGTCATAACATAAAAATAATAGACTATGTTTAATTCGATTGCCTATCGGGAGGTCCCGCGTTCAAATACCGAGTCGGGTACTACTGGATTTTTCTAATTTAGGATTTGTAGTAGTGATTCAGAGTCTGTACCTGTGCCCGGTGTATGGCAATAGGCTCACCGCGTATTCCATGGAACGTAAACGTAACTGGTGAAACGTGGGAGTATACTACATTCCTCTGCCTACGCCTCCGGGGATTACAGGCGTGATAATAGGTGTAAAAATTATAGTACCAAAAAAGATATTCCAAAGGTCACAAAGATTTAGCTAATTTCATTGTTCAATTCGTAGCAGATATATTAGATAAACTGTAACGTCATATAAGTGTAAATCTTATTAATATTATAAACGCGAAAATTTGTAAGTATCGATGGATGTTTGTTACTCTTTCACGTAAAAACTACTAAATGGATTTTATTGAAACCTTACAATAATGCAGCTTATACATCAGAATAACACATAGGCTATAATTTATAAGGATATTGTGTGAATTGACCACAATATCAAGTAAGAAAGAAAAAATCTACCTTCTGCGAGCTATTTTGGCGTGCGCTGCCAAAACCGCTAGAGTTACACATATGTATGTAATGTATGATGGAAATATTTATGTTAATTAGTCCTACAAAAAAGCCCGCCACAGTATATATCTATATCTTATGTGTAAGCCATTATAGCCAAAATAGTTTAATATATTTACTGTTGGTGGTCATAGCGTGATGTTCTTAGTTTTTAAATAGATATTTCTCTTATTAACGCGGGTGAAACCGCGGGGTAGAGCTAGTTAAACATATATATAGACATTGCATTTTCGTTCGTCATCTCTTAGTCGTAAGGACTCCAGGGCCAAGGGGCCTCAGGAAGTTTTCCTTTCAATTCCTTGGAAATTTCGTAGCGATGTCTATAGACATACTATCTAAATAGCTTTCAGGAAATCAGTATCATATGTCTTTCTTTTGGGTGTAGAATTGCATAGTATTGAGATTATGAACACGCATTTGTTCTCTCGAAACATCACGCGTGTAATCCCCGAAGAGATAGGCAGAGGAACGTAGTACAATCCCACGTTTCACCAGTTACGTTTAAGTTTTTTTTCTTTTTTCTTTTCTAGATTCTGTTTCCCCTAATAAATTTGTGCCTAGTTCTCGAATTTGTCATATTCGATCATTTGAATGTAAAACGTCCATAAGTAGAGCACACCTTGTACCATACGCTTTGCATCTCGATACGGAATTCCGTAGTGGGGCGCGCGCTATCGCAAAGTTGTCCTTCCCATCCTGTTCCTCGCAATAAAGTTATTCCAGCTACGGGTATACCGGGAAATAGCTAGCATTTCAACGCTGCGTGAACATTAAACGCTCCTTATTAAAACATATGCTGTTAAGGGTTCACGTTTGGTTGAAAATGGTTGATTAAAACTAGGAAATAGCGAGAGGTACTGTGACGCATAGAAGCATAAAATTTTTTATTTGCTGTTTTATTCACACTAAAGTGTCATATATGTTCTATAAGCCCTTCATTTCAAAGTAACTTATAAAGTTCTGTATATATACCGTTATTTCATTTTCTTTCATTCTATCAAGCAACGATTGAAAGTGGGAAGAATATTATTTATTTATACCAAAGTGATATTTACCAAGTTGATGTAAACTTGTATATTTTCATTTATAGATTTTTTACATGATAGGATAGTGCTAGGCCAAGACCACGCCTGGTGGAAAGCATAATATAAAGATGTAGCATGCATGTCTACAGAAAGCCTTATTATAGGAGTCAGGCCTAGGATACATGTGTCTGGACACGCTGAGGGTGGCAGCATTCCACTACTCTCCATTTACATATATAAAGCATAGTTAAAACGAGTAATACGAATTGACATTATAATAATTCCGCATGAAGACCAAAGTGTTCTATTCAACAGCCATAAATACATACATATGTATATATTTAGTTTCCTACCGTGTCTGAGAATCACAAAGAAATGGACTTGGAAATGCAGATATAAATAAACATGAAGTCGAATATCCAGCGAATAATGAAGGTAAATCTATTCAGACTTCGTTTCAGGAAAATTAGGGTCACGGGTAATGAGTTTACTAACATGCTTATACGTAGACCGTAGCTAAGAGAGTTTGTAAGGGTACGTGTATACTAAAGCTTAATCCAGCATACTGGTTGCTGCCATCTGAAGACCATTAAAAGTTTTTCTAAGAACATTATACAATTTTGGGACGGTTTTCTAAATTAAAAATATTCTTTTTGAAGTCCTCGTATTATATTCTCGTCAGTTTAAAGGTACATCTCATAAGACATGTCCGATTTGATCGAAATATTTAATAGTAGAAAAAGCGAAAGAAATTTTTCAGCCTGTAACTAACGGAAATCTTCAGCCTCTGCTCTAATCCTATCGAGAACAGATGCTATATGCATGCTATATGCATGCTATATGCATGGTGTTAGGTAAATAATCCTCACTTACATTTATTTAAAAATTTGCCACATTTTAATGAGAGCGCCGTTAATAATATCATTTGAGTATTTTTGTTAAATAATATTCAAATCTATATAATGGACATTAAAGGTTTACATAAAACGTCCCTAGACACCTTTGGCCATTGAGAGGCTTAGACAGAGTCCATTTCATATACCCTGGGAGGTAAGTAACCCGGATTTACGATATCCTCAGTCACTTCGGCTTAGCATGCAGATTAGATGTTTTGAATTTAGTTCGAAACAATTTTGAACCATGTACAAATATAGCGTGGAATAGATATTGCGTCGCCCTTACGAGCTGTGTGATATTTCGCCATCATGTAAATTTGTTTAATAAGTAGATTTAAATCGATAAATAAATTTTAATAAATACACCTTCGGGGAATACAGGTATGAAGTTACGTTTTTTTAATTGCAAGTATATCTGTCAACTGTATTGATATATGAAATGACTGAAAAGTTTCATATTAACTGGTTAGATCTCTCTTTCAAGAGACTTGTAGTTTCCTGATGTTTACAGAAAAGGAACTTCACAGATTTACAGAGTTTTTCAATCCATCTGTATTTCCGACATCTATTAAAAACTTTTAATATGTATGATACACAAGTGTCGCTATTCGCTGCTAGCTAGTTGAAACTGTGCTCTGGGAGTGGACGTCTAAATGCATTAAGGTCTAATCGAAACTATTTATAGACATCGAATTCGTCCAAGATTGTATCTGGAAGATATGTTAAAATACCCTTAGAAACGATTACTAACTGATGAAAAATGACTTACTGATATTCTTTAGTAATAATATAATTTTGCACAAAGTAATACTTTACGCATTTTAACATAGGTACATAACGAATGTTTGTTGGTGCAAGATCATTACTGCAAGTATATACTTGCAGTAATATGTCATAAATGTTATGAGCTTAGCTATAAATATATGAGATCAGTTGAGCTCATGACAATATTTAGGTAATTTACTAATTCTGTATAATTAAAACACAGTGTAGGTCTTCCTGCTTTCTACTTAATTTATAGTACGAACCTAATCAGGGCTGTGGACTGTCAAATGCCAATAGTGGAGGGTTCGACCCCAAGTGCGGAACCGATTAATCCATTAACCACAGGAATGGATTGATCAACGCGCGAAAACATAACGCTTCCTCACTACACGCTCGGCTTTGAATGCAAAAGGTATTCCTTGAATTGCAGCTAAATCGTTATTAAAAGGAGCCAGATTTTACTTGGCATTTTGTATATTCTTGTTCTTTAGGAGTTTTATTAGTACATTGTGTTAGTTTGATCAGAAACATGATTTGTTTATTTTATGCGAATCGTAAATTTTTATGGGTAACAGCTATCTGCGTTGACTTCCATTACACACATGAATTTTAAACACTTCCGAATAATATTAATATGCTGTGAAAAGTAACTTAAGTTACTATTTGCAAACTGTTCGGCCACCAACTTAATTAGAATGTTGAAAACAAAATTCTATATTCGGTTGTAAGCTGTTTATTGACTCAGGAGTGAGACTAAATCTTGTAAAGGAGCTGCTATTGCACCCTCATAATTAATTATAATTGTACAATCACTTCATATCAAAGTGATTCGAGCCCCATCCCCCCTCCATTCCCCTCCCTTCCCATCCGTTCTTATTGATAAATAGCGTTTTTAAAGGCCGGAGCAATAACTTAATCATTTTTCTCGTTTCTTTTAGGCTATTTAAAAGACCTCTATTTCTTAAGTCAATATATGTTTTTCAGTGTAAGTACTAAACCAAGTCGTTAGCTGGACGTTAGTAAAATGTTACTTATTTGGAAAGTTAACGGCACTAACAGGTATACATGTGTCGTGTGCGATGCTTATTGATTACAGCATTTCCTGTCAGGAAGTTTGTAAACTATAAACCATTCGACGATTCTTAGAATTTTAGTAGTTTGACTTTTTTCAGCGAAAAGTGAATTAGTCAACCGACATTAGAGTACTAGTTTCAGTATCCAATGTGCTAATGAAATAAGCGATTAATAAAATACCAACGTACATTGGCATATGCCAATATATCAACGTATTCTGGCATATAACATATGCCAAAATACATGGGTTTATTTTTTGATGTGTAATATGTATATAACATCATATGTACATTAAAAAAATGCGATGATTGTATTCAAATCAACTAGAAGGACATATTTCTAAAAGCACATATTTATAATTATTTATTATGCACCTTATGAGCTGTGCGGCATACATTTTAAATACATTCTTGTATGGATAATTTCATACGCAGAGTTAGGAGTTGACCTTATAACTGACCACTGCAGCAAAAGGGCAGTCGAATTAATTAGAAATGGTGCAGTTAACCTGTAAAATAGAGTATCAGATAATAAATTTTCATAAAATTCTTTGTCCTATTTCACTGACATCGCAAACACACATTAGCTGCCAGGATCTGTAGTGATCTTTGTACAACAGTCGTTTTAAACTTAGAAACGTTTAGAGACGTGCAAGGTCTGTAGATTCGACACCAATTGAGATTGGGTTATGATTATAGGAGTTACTGTACTGACATTATATTAAAAGATTCTCTGAATTTCTTGCCAGTTTTTCTCAGATGAGATCGCGTTCCATCTCCATAGTAGAAGAAGAGTGCCAACCCGTAAGCCGATTAAAGAAGGAATTTAATTTTATTACCAGATAATCTAGTAGACATGTTGTAATAAAAAAGTTTCGTTAAACATGCCACATAATATCATACGTGTGTGTTAATTCTGGAAAAGTATTTCCATTTCAAAGAGTCTCTTCACGGCTTGGATAATTAATTATTAATAAGTTACGCGAAGTCTCTTTGTAAACACGTATTCATTTTAGGGTTGACATATTGGATACCGTTTGTGATAAAGTTATTTACGTTCCATTTACGAAAATTAATTATAAATTATTACTCGTTACATTTATATGCTTAATATTTTATCATCAGTCAGCTCTATGTTGGCAATTACGGCGTGTATTCAAAATATGAGTGTTTCAAAACGATGTTTATGTAAAAAAGGTTATAGTATTTATTTGCTTAAAATGAGGAACTTGACTTGAATTGACTACCTCGTTGGTCGAGCGGTTGCAAGCGCGATTGGCGATCGAGAGGGCCTGGGTTTGCTTCCCGGATTGGGTACTATTGGATTTTTCTAACTTAAAATTTCTACTAGTGGCTAGAAGTATGGTACTGTGTCCGGTGTATGGCAATAGGCTCACCACTTATTTCATGAAGGAATGTAAACCTAATTGGTGAAACGTGGGAGTGTACTACAGTCCTCTGCCTACCCCTTCGGGATTACAGGCGTGAATTTTACGTTTTCAAAATAAGGAAGAAAAGTACCAATAAAGAAGCCATGAGAGTTTTGCTGAATATCTTCAGAATAGTCAAAACTCTTTGCACCTAGAATGGCCGTTAATTAGCATCTATTTCGCAAATTTAGCATGGCGATGAATGGATGAAATATGTTAAAGTACCATTCCAGTTGAAAGAGTGAATTCAAGAACTGCAATGAAATGTAATGCTACAGCTACGGGAAGTGACAATATACGCAAAGAGGCCGGCAGCGGTTGGATTCGTAGAGCTGAAGATCGAGCTCAGTGACATGTTATCGGAGAGGCCTGTGTTCAGCAGTGGACGGAAGTGGGCTGATGAAGATGATAATTCAATGAATGGGTTCCAGTTAAACCATTTTTTTTAAATTATTATTAGCGAGCCTTGGCGATAGAAAAAGGAACAGCAGTCTTATAACATTCTAAAACACATTATTTTATTCAATGCCCTGTGTCACATAAAATGAGTAAATTAGGGAGATACGGGAACTCTCTTCGGCTTCCCATCTGTTAATCAAATGTTTCATTATTAATTCGATTTGTCTCTACTTGTTGCCCTTAAACATAACAATGAAAACTTATTACCGACCCATTTGTAATAATACGACTCGGATTCATTATTGGGGCTCCCAAGGAAACAACCCTATCAGACCGTTATTAGTTTCAATACGAAGAAAGGGAGCAACACCACATAACAAACTAATCAATAATCGGCCAAGCTCAAAGTGAAACCAATTTGAGTCTTACGCTAGTGAGCATGAGAGTCAATATTCCTGAAAGCAAGTGAAAAGGTAATTTGCGTTGACACTCCAAGCCGTGTACAGGGGTGGTGAAAAGATGAAAATTTCGGGCTTCTAAATAATTAATATATCAGTCGCGAGAGGCGAAAGGGGTCGTGTGTATTACTGAATAGGAACTAGGGTAATACTATTGATGTGTTGTTTAGGTAAAAAATCCAGATTTTAAATTAAAGGCTTTACAACGCTCTATACATATTACTAATATTGGAAATGGTTATTTATTTAATTATGGTTCCGGGTTTGCCCTGCTTGTCCGTACATTTAAAAAAATACGTACAAACTTAATATACAAAGTAAACATTACAAAAAATGGCAACTATTTTATAAAATACTGTTCATACGAGTATATTATTACCTATGTAGACGAATATGAATAATAAGAAAGAAAATGAAAGACAACAAAGACATATATTAATGCCAATTTTTTTTTTGTAGATATTTTAAATGGCTTTCAATAGATTCCTATTCTATAGTCAGACGTATACGTAACTGGTGAAACGTGGCAGTGTACTACGCTCTTCTGGATACACCTTCGGGGATTATAGGCGTGAATTTCGACCGAACACTCTTAATTAAATTTAATTAGATATCATAGATCTGTAAACTGAGCCAACGTTTTTGTATGCGGAGTTTGAACTTCGTTGGATATGCATGTGTCTTTCTATTCCGACAAAAATCACGTTTGATTAATCACTTCTTGCCATTTTTGAAAACGTTAGTGTTTTACATCTGAATACCACAGCGAAGCATTTGAATAAATCTGAGCATCTTCAAAATGGTAGATGTGGCCTACATGAATATGACTGCATCTTTAAATGATGCGTTTTACTCAAATTGCACACATAAACAAATGCATATGCACAAACACATACACACACATACACACACACACACACACACACATACACACACACATACACACACACATACACACACACATACACACACACACATACACACACATACACACACACACACATATACACACACATACACACACACATACACACACACACACAAACACACACGCACAAACACACACGCACAAACACACACGCTCAAACACACACGCACAAACACACACGCACAAACACCCACGCACAAACACACACGCACACGCATGCGCACGCGCACGCACGCACACACACAAACGTTACCGCACACACGTTTACTTATCTAACATAGTTATCACCACGTCACATTGCATTACAGTCGGTTAGTTCATTTTTGCATTAACAGCAGACTTAGTCATGAGGTTGGCATCAGAAAAGGACGCAACAAGTATGAATAAATTTTTCGAAAACGTTGCATAGATTTTGTCTTGCATATTTTATTTGGAGGGCGACCGATGGTCATTTTACCGAGACGTGGCTGCCAATCGATGACCTTTCGATGATTTGCTGCTGGATTCGAAACGCCTAGGAATGGATGGAGTGGCACCGCTTAGGGGAGGCATATGTCCAGCAGCGGACATCAAGAGACTGGCGATGTTGATGATGAGGATAATTATTTTATTAGTAAACTCATCGATGCAGAGGAATGCAGAGAAATGTCACGTAAGGAACCAGAGGACTTGTTCGCTTTAACATCATCATCATCATCAGCCTTTCTCAGTCCACTGCTGAACATAGGCCTCCCCCAATAAGCGCTATTGCGCCCTTTCCTCGACTTGTCGCATCCAGCATCTGCCTGCAGCCTTTCGCAGATTTTATTATTAGTGTCCTTGTCCGCAAATTATTTTTGATTTTTGAAAAGCATTAATCGTGATAAGAGCACACAATTTAATAAAAACATTTGAACAATATCAATAATTTTTAATTACTATTTCATTTTCTATGAATCGACAGTAAACTTGAAAAACCATCATTACTTCTTTATCTACTTGAATGAAAACGAATTACGCTATACGAAAAAATATGTATATCCCGCTATGGAAGAATCTAAGGCGGGATCGTGAATGGAAAGTTGTATCACGCGGGTTAAGCGTGGCATGCATAGTTCAATAGAAAAACGTAATTTAGCTCGGAAGCCAAACACAATGACCACGGTGCCATTGGATGATGGCAAATGCGGTCAAGATTTGCTTTGTGAGGACCTGAGTATCGCCTACTTTCATAACGTATACATATGTACGTTTTATTTACACACATTGTACTTAGGAAAATTAAAGCAGAATCTGACCAAAAAAAATTGTTATGCAATATTACATACCTTCCAAATGTACATAATATGTTCCCCAAGGTTTTCTGAACCTGAGTAGAATCTCATATCCTGTCCTATCCTCACGATGCACAAAACGTTCTCATATAGATACGATCCGCTTTTTGATGTTCATAGAGCTAAGGAAATTAAGTATTTATTTTGAATGAGATTTACTTCTGCTATATTCCTTCTTTGATTTTCTATTTTTCTTATGAAAAACTAGATATGATTTTACTCACATATTCTCATCTTAATGAGGTCTGTACTGGTTGCGGTACATATCTAGTTTGGAAAAGCACATTTAAAAAATAAGTTGATACTCTAAATCTACTTATTTGTGTGAGTATGATATTAAGGAAAAGAAAAATTAATTATTAAAATGAAAACAATTTTTAAACTTTACTATTGCAGTTCTGCTACAGGAATATCGGCAAATTAAAAAAAAAATTGTTATGGATACGTCTGTTTTATATGCAAAGACGCATGTTATTATTTCAATAGGTATCCGTTATAAAATCAATATATTACCAAATGTTTACATTATAAAAGGAGTGTAGTATACTCCTACGTTTCACTAATTACGGTTACCTCCTCTGAGGTAGGTAATGAACCTATTGAAATGCACCGGGCACGGGTCGTGTCGTCGAGCCACTACTAGAAATTTCTACAAGAAAATCTAGGTTAGTAAATAGTGCCCGAACCGGGATTCGAACCCAGGGCCTCTCGATCAGCAACCACTCGACCACATATGTAATGAGGTGCTTTTTAATACAATTTCTGTATCTTATGAATGGTAAAGAATATATTTGTCTACTTGACCGCGTTGAGCACAAACGCACAACACGCCAGTTTACACCGCGTTAATGAGGTCAAGATTTCTTCATCAGACCACACGCTTGCATTCAATTGCGTTTCAATTCGCCTTCATGGTTCCTACACGGAAATGTACAGTCGTATTGTATATCAAGTATTATTATAGACATGTAGAGCTAATTAGTGCCGGAGTGCGGTTGTTAGTCAAATCTGAGTTGGTGACGCTTCTGTAATGTTTTTATGACACGTTCATATTTGTTTGTTTTTATTTGCTATGTACATATGTATAGGTGTGTAACAACAAATGATTTTAAAGAAATAAATGTGGATACATGAAATTAATAAATATATTCGACCGTACTAATTTATTGATGATTAAAATGAACTAAAATATATGACCTTGATATTTGTAAAACCCCTTTAACTACAAAGTAGTAGATTCGTTTTAATATATTATGACCGATTTACAATTACTTTAAATGCCCCTCACTAAATAATAATTAATAATTTTTAAATGTTCTAGTATTTCATAATAAAGGTACGCGTAAGAGTCACCTTACACCAACGTCATGAGGTTTTATTTCAATAGTTCTACAACATGCCTAGATGTCTACCATTTTCCTAAAAACAATATAACTGTCGACTCTAAGCCAGCTACCTACGTCGATCTTAACAAATGCAATCTACACATAATCCGTAATGAAACACAGCTTGTCCAAGGCATAAACATTACATTTACTTCACTTTATGCAGTTCAAATTGTAGTCAACAAATTGTAGATTTGTTCAAGTGAACTTAACTCCGCATGTGCCTCAGTGACAGCATTTTCCACAGTCTGGTAGCGCGAGGTATAATTTCCATCGTCGCCGGTTGTCAGTTCAAACCGAACGCAGGGAGGGAGTACTCGTCGACCGACGAGCGACTCGGACATCGCGAATGTAAACATTCGGGCGAAATTTTATACGGAATCGCAGTGTTCCCTTGTTTCATTTATTAGGATTTATGGTTGACAGCATGGTTTTAATTGTACGTATTTTTACTAGTGCCATGTACGATTTTAAGT
>DWJK01001311.1:0-17413 GCA_018248815.1 Croniades pieria auraria | reverse complement strand
GGATTAGGGCTGTAGTCTGCCACGCTGGCAAGGTGCGGGTTGGCGGACTTCACACCCCTTAGAATTTATTTTTTTTTTATAAATTCTAAAGTGTGCAAGTTTCCTTACGATGTTTTCCTTCACCGTTAGCAAGTGATATGTAAATTTAAAACGCACTTTTGTAAAAAAGTGCGCGCCATGGATTTGGACCCAGCGCCCCCGGAGGGAGAGGCTGAATTCTTAACCACTATAACTATTATACATACATGTAATTACCATCACGTGACATAAATACTGCTGTATATATCTCTTGCGAAATAGCAGACAATCGATCTTTTGTTGTTTGTAAATAAATGCGTGGACGCATGTTTGCACGAAGATGGCGGCGAATGTCGCTTGTGATAAGAAGTAAAATTATAAATTAATTAATAACACACAACTGGCTGGTCCGTTATTGATTGCGTTTTCTATAATAAAAGATATGGCTGTGTGATTATACGTATTTTGTCTTCTATTGCATACGATAAGCAAAATTTTTAGATCAAAGATCTCTACTATTGACGTATTTTTCGTCCATTTTATCCCGACGTATTATAATTGCTGGAACAATTTAGAATTCTTGGTAGGTCAGTAGAAAAAACATATAAGCTCATAAGAAACAGAACACAAAAACCACAATATATTCGTACCTCCCACCTGGCAATCAAAATATTGCTAAAAAAATATTCGATTTAAACAATATAACAAAAAGTATCAGAGATCCTTTAGTCCAGAGCACACATTTTTGACTCGTTCCTCTTAATAAACATGTCGAAACAAGTTTATAAAATATCTCGTTACAGCACTGTTAGCTTCAACAATATTCCTACTGAGAAAAAAATCTATTTTGTTATAACGAATGGTAAAATTATTCCATATTTAATCTAATTCGGAACCCACGCGTCATTAATATTATAATGTATGTTCAATAGAAGCCGAACGTTTTGTACACGTGTCGTTACAAATATCGACAAAAAAGCTATCAGCGTCAACCTTGCGCGGACCGGTACACGTTTGAACTGCGCAGGTAGAGAAAAAAAGGGAAAAATCCATTAGAGATCGAAGGGCAGTCTCGGTCAACATTGTCCGGAGCGAATGCGTAATGCGAAATAATTAGAAGATCTTAGATATTGAACCTTGTGTTGCGTTAGGGTTGTCACGCTTAGAGAAAATAAAAAATTTCAAATCAAATTTTAATTCCGATTATTGGATAATGTAACATCACGCCTGTAATCCCCGAAGGGGTAGGCAGAGGAATGTAGTACACTCCCACGTTTCACCAGTTACGTTTAAGTCCCATGTAATAGGTGGTGAGCCTATTGTCATACACCGCGCACAATTCCTGACTCTGAGTCACTACTGGAAGTTCTAAATTAGAAAAATCCAATAGTACCCGACCCGGGATTTGAACCCAGGACCTTCCAATCGACTCCCGATCGATACTCGACCAACGAGGCACTCAATTGTATAAACCAATCCGTTTATATTTTGGAATGTGTGATCACTGGATTGTGAGGAGAGAAGAACGTATGAGGTCTATTAAAATATAATTGATTAATAAAGAATATGTAGTATTGTAATTTTTTCAGTGGATTCTAAATTTAATCCCGGTAAGTATATTATTATTTATCAGGAGACATTTTATCGATAATTAGTGGATAGCAAGCTAGTGAATGCCACTATGGCAGGAAATGGTTAGGTATTCCACACCTGTATTTATGAAAATAAACAACGAGCCAGTGGCAGTCAATTGTGATAGCTGTTGCTCCTTACCATCAGCCTGTCCTTGTCCACTGTTGGACAGGCGCCTCTCGTGAGCGGTTTTTGTCCATTACCTCCATACGTTGCTACTGCAGATAAGTGCGGTTATTATTGGTGAGTATTCGAAACTAGACATTAACACTGTTCTTGAGAATGAACATAGTTTGTTCATGATATATACAGTAGTTATTCTCAGTATTTTCTTGTAAACAAAATGGTGGGTGCCTGTACAATTCTGCTGCAGTTCCAATAGGCACTAAATGACAAATGGTCCGTTGGCTCGTTCATAGGCCAACATACTTATCTGTGTATGCGGCGTTATGCGAAAACAGCGATTTTCTATCATCTATGGGTGATATACATATATGTGATATTAGTGAGCTCTGTGGCATCACTTTTTAAATTTCCCAAGTTAAACGGTAACATTACTACATAATCAAGTTTTGTTAATAAACTCTTACGTATTTAAACAATTTTATTTCGAGTTATTTGTCAGTAAAATTTTCATATCAATAATACTATGTATTTCTTTGTAATCATCTAAATTATTAAATTTAATCTCAGAATTTTTTCTCACGTTCTTTGGTAGTTATTGATAATCTAGCAACAAGAAATTCGATACTAGCGCCGCTTTCATAGGCTCAAAAAACTAAAATGAGTATGAAAAAATGTCTGTGGTATTTTTACTTGACACATCTTCAAATGTCAATTTCAATCCACTGTCCAGTAATCGTTAACTGTATGTTAAGTGTAATATTATTACATGATTTACGTGTTTTTAGATTCCAGTGGAGGTAAGTTTCTAGAAAATAAATTTTTGCTCGAACAAACAGTCATTTTAATAAATGCAATTTTATTTTTAGATATTACCAGTTTTGTTTTGACGTTAAACTTCCTTTAGCGTTACTTGAGGCTAATTCACATCTTTGTTCTGACGGAAGTAACGCTCAGGCACCGTATTAAAAATCCGTTAATACTGTTTTCGAGTTTATGTATGTAGTAGATACTAACTTTGAGCTGGCTGCTTTGCTGGCCATCCTTAATTTAATAATAATAACGCTATAAATATTTTTCATAAACACACGTCGATTAACAAGACTACGGATTCCCTAATCTGCTAGTACCCGCCTCATTTGGTGAAGATAGGTGAATCTGGTTCACTTTAGGACCCTGCGTCCATTAACATTCGTATCGTATATTTGTATCCATATCGTATATCAGACTGAGTTACTACTACCAATAGGAGTTTCGAGTTAGAAAAATACAACAGTAGCCGATCCGTGCATCGAACCCAGTAACTTTCGATCAGCAGTCGTGCCTGCAACCACTACACCAGCGAGGAAATCTACTATTTTTTATAAATCTAAACATACTAACAAAAATCACAAGTCGAAATTTAATCGTATCGCAACGAAGTGGTCACTGCGAAAAATAAAAAAAAATGTAACATCAAAGCCTTTTTATTTGAACCAGTTCAGGGGTACCCACCATTTTTGAACAATAAATTAAATTTATTGTTAGCCAGGCTGAATGTTCTCACGGGACACTTTCCTGTTCAAGTAATAGGTAGCATATTGTCCATTGCTGGAACACCTGCACGATGCCCCATACATTTATTTTATTAGCAGCCATTAACAGTGTTTTGTTTATAAATACTAACATTATTAGTCTTTTTTACTGTATGAAGAAGCAGATACGGTTCTTCCAGATTCTCCCGATAAAGACAGGGGGGCGGGCACGCTGAACGAGATTATAGACAATAATGAGGGTATGTTATAGTAACTAAAAATGAAAACTAAAAACATGTTAAAATTGAGATAATCTACAAAAAAACATATACGTGAAAGAAGGCCAAGTATGTTACAAAAAACTTACGAGATAAATATTCGGCTTCGGTAAATACTCGACATTTGACAATATCAGTACATACTTTCGAATTTCCTTAACTTGCAGTTCCTTTCATATGTAAAAGATCTTCTATTGCATTTTGAAAATTTGTTATGTTCGTTGTTATTCGGTGTGCGACTGGTATAACTATTAACTAATATTATATATTATTGTCCTTAAAAATTTTTTAAAAGATTTGTAAACACTAGTGTGATCATACATAATAAATGTGTTTTCCAGTTTCTTCCAGTCGTTTAAAACGCTTACTGAAATGGTATGTCTAATATCGTTTTCCAGTAACGGAATCGCAGCAAAAGCTCTACAAGCCCCCGCCGCCTGCCAAGAGTCCCGACCATTATATCGATGACCCTTAATATGGTTTTCGGTTTCTGACGCGCCACTATCAAATGTGTTGTTTGTTTTATTTTTGTCTCTATATAAATAAAATGTTATTGTGACGTTTGATATTTATTAAAATACTTTAAGGACGATTGATCGATTGGTATATCTGTACATATTGAATTGTTAAATATTCATCATCAGCAAGTTCAGCCTATCGCAACCCCTCTTCTGGAGATAGACCTGCTCTAAGGGAGTTTTTTTCATACTCTCTGCTGGGCATGCGCGGTGGCGATCGTAGAGTATACTTTTTTGCACCCCCTACGCTACTGCCTGATGTCGTCGGCCAGGCGTGTGACCACGCCTAGGTAGTCTTGCGATGAACTGGCCGAGAGCCTCGTTTGTTGTATTTAAACACTACTTATCACCTTCAAAAGGGGTTGGCTTGGGCTCATAAGATGGAGCTTGGAACCCTTTGCGCTGATTAAATATTAAATTAGAGTATTATGTAATAAACTAAGCGTGTACTGCCAACTGCCATGCACTGCGTGCGTTGCAATACTTACGTCTGGGGGCGGTCTGGGCGGCTGTCCCGAAGGCGGCGGCACGTACGCGTGAGGTGTAGTTGGTCGGTAGCTAGGCGGTGGAATTGTTGGTCGATAAGTCGGCGGAGGAGTTGGTCGGTAAGACGTGGGAGGTGTTGGTCGGTAAGATGGAGTCGGGGGCTGAAACAAAGCAAAAGATTAATTAAGTGAAGCATGTCGTTTTAATTTTCCTAGTTATAGATGCAGTATAAACACGGATAATATAATGTAATTATATCAATAAACGGAGTACCATGAGTCTCATTGCCGAAGTAAACGAAAGATCGAGGGAACGAAAGACTCCGAGTCAATACTAGAAATTTTAAACAAGAAAATTCCCATAGTACCCGAACCGGGATTTGAAGCCAGGTCCTCCCGTTCAGTGGCCGCGCTTGCAACCACTGGACCAACGAAGCAGGCTCTATAACGACTATTATTATTTAATAACAAAATTATGTCATAACTTTATTATTATAATCGACATCTAATTATAATATAATATTCTTTTTATAAATATTATGTTATAGACATTATAATGAACATCTTTGCAGACATATAATATCATTTACTAGAACAAATAAATGGAATCATATACATATACATATATTCATCGCCAGCAAGTTCAGAAATATCACCTCTTAACCGTGAGTCTGTTTTTCTCTACATCACATAGTACAAAGTATATTAGGGTAATGTATCGTATTTGATACAATCGTTCCAAAATTCTCTACGGTACAATTAGGATGGTACGATATTTTTGATCATTATCATCAGTTCCTGTGAGTCCGCTGTTGGACATAGTGCTATCTAAATGGGCGCCACAGTTCACTGGCCCGGAGGACATTTAAATCTTTTCAGATTTATGCAGGATTTCGTAGTCGTCAGGGATGTAGAAGCTACAGTGTAAACTTTTTCTGCTCTATGGAAGAAAAATAACAATTGCGACTTTATGTCGGTAGGGAGGGCGTGGGTATCAGATTTTGAGAAAATGTACATATGTTATTTCACCGCCTGAAGTGTAACTTCGAATAGATGTGATGATATGTCAAATGTTATGCTGGAAATTAATTAAATGCACAAACATGTAATCAATCCTTTTATTATTCCATTGTTGGATACGGCTCTGTTTTCAAAACGAGGAGAGTTAAGGTCATAATCTACTGCGTTAGTCATGTGCGGTTGGTCAGACTCTAACAGTCTTATAGAAGTAGTATATAGGTTTTCTCATGTTTTCTCTACCATTACACCCTACTCTCCCGTTTTTTATTTAATATTTAGTCCTGTAGACCCTAATATCAAAAAATGTTGCAGTCCGTAGACGAAAAAATGTTTTTCTTTATGCCCTTTTAATCATTAATACACTAACCACGTAACTTGCCACGCGGCATGTCTATACGTTACGTACTCTACACGTGAGCACCTCACAAAAGATCACAATGGCTCGCAGCTTCTGTGCCATAACAATATTATAAGATTATACTATTTTCACGGTCAATCGTTACGAAGCGAAACTTATGTTGCAGCCCAGTGTAAAAGTATGAGGTATGTATTTTATGAAACATCCCAAAGTTCATGCATGTTTCTTTTATTATTGTTATTCTCTTATTATTCTTGATGATCTGCTTATAAAACTTGTTAAAGATGCACAAAGTTTTATGAAAATAAAAAAAATGTCAAAATATCTACTTCATACAACTTTAGAATTAAGTATCATTCTTATTGTTTCATTTTTATTGCTCCACTTATTAGTATTCCACTGGTGGACACTATTCAGACTTGCTGGTTCTCTACACAGAATGCGAATGGTTCAGGTGAAAAAAAAATTACTAATTTAAAAATGATTAGAATTAAACCGAATATTGAATCAATAATCAAGTTTTCGTAATTCACATTAAACTTCATACTTCACATTAGTTAGTTTAGACACTGCGCAGAGTATATGTTCCGTTATTAATCCGCGACATGGAGCTGTCGGCTCTGACATTTGAATGGATGTAGACTGCAAGGTTGGGTGCATTGTTGAATTGAATGGAGGCGTTAGAAAATATTATTCTGTAATTATTCCGGTATTATTTGATGTGGAGATAAATACATTTTTGGTTTGTGTATTGTTTGCAGGTGCGTTTATGGTTAAGGTGCGTTTACATATCCGCTGGAAGTATTTAAGGATTACTAAGCAAGTATAAGTCTAATCGAGAATATTGTTGAGATGTTATTATTGAAAGCTGTTTCACGTTTGGGTCAAAATATTTTCAGTCAATAAAATATCACCCAAAGTGGGACTTACGTCAGCTGCTCGTGTGCTTGCTTCAATTTTGTATGAATTACCTGGAGTTCTGGCATCTATCAGATAGGAACTTTTGAGGTTCTTGGTACTCCATAATTGGGACCCCATAATTTACGCTTTATATCCCGTAATTAACGGGGTGTGACCTGCAAGAATTCTGATCCACACAATTAAACTTTGTTACGTCAATCGGTATTCGATCCTCAAATATTTTTCATCAGGTCCCGCGCATGTCGACATATTCTAATTGCCATTGAGGAGCTAGAAATGCTAATATTAAATAATATCAAATTACCTTTGAACTGTATGTGAAGGGTTTATCTGGAGTGCTGTAATGGTAACCGTTGCTAGGGGGTAGGTACTCGTTTCCCGCTGCTATTGCTAGGCTAATCACGCTTGATGCTACTAAGCAAGAGAGCCACATCTGAAAAAGAAAAAAAAATTACATTAACTAACTTGGTCCATTAATCCCTTGTTCTCAGTTTCCGATTGGTATAGTATTAATACAGTCAACCTTATCTATACAAGTTTTTCCAACAGCTTAGCTTCGGATTTGTTGTAAAACGCGCACGATATTCTCTACTAGATCAAGAGTCAAAAAGTGTATCTCTTTGTCTACATTTCCAAATTGTAGATGAGCTTCTGGAGCAGATAACTAGGTTTTACCAATTTGTGAAGCAAGTCCTCAGTATGATATACAAAAGCGAAGTAGTCTTAAAAATGTTTAAATGATAGGTAATAATTCAGTAGTGTTTCCTAAGTGTTATTACTTATCAAACGGTCAATCCCTTCTCACGCCGAATCTCACGCCCATTTAAATATATAGTTATTTAGAAAAGAAGTTTCGAGAGCGCAATTCAGAACATAAAAAGCTCCATCTAGTATCAAATAGAGAAAACTGCACGACTCGAATGTGTTCCCAGGAAACGTGCCAGTATGAAACAATTCTTGTTGCGTTCTGCCATCGAGAGGCGCGTCCTTGCTCTATCGGCGGTCGCGCGCAACATGTCGTAAGGTCTTCGGACGCAGAGCACAGAGTTCACTGTTTACGGTGGTATGCCGTGCAAGTGGCATTTTATTGATTGGACACGAAGATTGAATTGGGCTATTTTGTTAAGGAATATATTGCATAGATTTTGTGTTTGGCTTATATTACTTTCTTCACAAATCTTCCTTCCGTTGAACTCTTCTAAACAAATCACGGTATATTTGTGTATTGTTTTGAATTCAGTCATTCGCAGTAATGCAAATAACGCAGTATTTATTAAAAATAGAATATATCTAATGAGTTTTTCACTATATTGTTATCGATCATTTTCTTACTTGTGCAATAAAAACCCTTACTGTAAATTTTATATAAGATTAAAAAATGGACTATACTTAATTTTTAAAATGTGTTGGCATATCGCTTTTAACTTCGCTACTAAATATTCAATAAAATTTATTGCTATGTAGTAATTTTAAGGCAGACTTAGTTGCAGTTGTAAAGGCTAAACAGTGTCTGGTAAGGCCTAAAACTATAATGAAGAACAAGACGACATATTTTTAACTTACCGCTGAGAAATTTCAAAATTTTCGAACATATATTTTTTTGAAATAATTTTTGAAGGGTTCAAACGATCCGTTCCAAAACCTATTCAGCTCATAACGCAAAAAAACTATGCCAAACGCCAATAATTTTATCGAAATCAATTCAATCGTTCAGGAGACATCGCTGTCAAAAAATTTTGGAAAATTTTATTCCTTTTTTTTAATAATTTCTAAATCTTTATGATCGATTTTATGCAAAAATTTATTTTTCTTGACCGGAAAAAAACTTCGTCGTAAATACACAAAATTTTAAAAATTAATTTATTCGTTTGAGAAACATTGTTAAAATTTTAAGCAAGATGTTTTTTTTAATAATTTTTATTATCTGATACATTAAGCAGGAATAAATCTGATCTTAATCTGACAAGCTGACAAATGGGCCCCCTGGTAGAAAATGGTCATCGTCGTCTATAGACATTTGCAACATCGGAGGTGCCACCAACGCGTTGCCAGCCCTACAAGACTCCATTGATGAATTCTTTTGAAGAACACCATGTCATAGCGCACTGGAAAAATCTACGAGCAAAGCCCATTTTAAAGCTACATGTTAGTGCAAGAACGAACAAGAGAAACGAACCGTTGAAGTGTCTGTTTCGAATTTACATTAAATTTCGTCATCCTTATGATCATTCGCGAGTCTCAGTCTACTGCTGGATATAGGTCTCCTTAAAGTGGGGAAAGTGGAGTCTGAGATTGCTTCTGCGCTACCTACGCTAGGTTTAATTTATTTTAAGGAAAAACTTGGTTCATACTTTACAAAAGCAATTTATAGCGCCGTGTATAGAACTTCCCATAGGGCATTGTATGCTAAATTTACCTATTCCATTTTGTTTCTTCGTGTTTCTGTCCCACAACGTTCAGCGCTTGTTCAGTTACGTCATCACTAATGTGATACTGACAATACAAAGGAATGATTTGGGACTGTAGTAAATATGAGCACTAACAGTTGAAAACTATTATACTTGACACTTCGTTAATAAAGCTGCAATGGAGAAGTATGGAATGTTTGTCTTTTTATCATTATTGCCACACTAACATGCAGACGGAATGGTGGTAGTATAAATTGCTACAATTATTTTCCTGTCTTGCTGGTCGAGTGGTTGCAATTATGACTGCCGATCGGGAGGTTCTTCGAATTCCGGGTCAGGGACTTTTGGATTTTTCTAATTAAGAATTTCTATTAGGGAATCGGAGCCTGGATCCGTGCTCGGTCATCAGTTTACTCCTCGCTCCCCCTCTGCCCCTCCCCTCTCCCGGACAACATCCTAACTGGTTTCGATCATATCAGGTCGAGACCTTCGGGAGCCCTCTTTTTCGACGTGGCAAAGGCCTTCGACAAAGTCTGGCATAGTAGCTCTCTATACAAGCTTCATCGTCTCAAGGTGCCGGGCAAGCTCATTTCCATCATAAGAGACTACCTGTCGAACCGTCACTTCCGCTGCAGAATCGAAGGCAAAAGATCCTTTCCGACCCGAAGAAAGGCACATTTCGACAGTCAGAAATAGGGCAACTTTCGTAATAGGACGTCTATTCGCTCTGATCAATGGAAAGAGTAAGATGAAGGTAAAGTTGTAGACGCTATTAGGGTCAACAGAATAAAGACAATTTAAAAAAAACTGTGCCCGGTGTATGGCAATAGGCTCACCGCCTATTCCATGGGCCTTAAACGTAACTGGTGAAATGTGGAAGTGTATTACCTCCTCTGCCTACCCCTTCGGTGATTGCAGGCGTGATGTTACGTGTTTTTTTCAAAATGGTTTAGCAAAATATTCATAAGTACCGACGAAATTATGGTTCCACAGACAGGCGTAACCTTTGGCCTTGAAGGGCAGAGATGATAATGAATCAGGATTATCCGAACGAACATCAGCTATATAAAAATAGTAAGAGCAGAAAACTGGATTTAGGTTGTTTGTTACCATAGAGTAAAAACGACAATTTGTTAAATAAATTATATGAACAATGGCCGTTGAATACCACAGTGAATATTTATGTGAAATTGTAAATGATAATATGCTTGGTATTAAACGCAAACATCGGAAACAAATACAATAAGTAGTTACTTTGTTACAACCATAGTTCAGCCTTCCCTGACATTTGAAATTTGCACGGCTCTACAAATCGCAGAAGGAAACTAAGCACCTCTTTGTGATGACGCAATAGTAAGCCACGGTTGAGTCGAAGGAAAGAGCAGTATGCATTGGTATGTGGAATAAGAGACAGTTTTTGGTAGGCGGCAGAGGAAGCTATTTTTTGGAAGTATCAAGTTGATTTCTGCGGGTTGTGCTTTATATGATTCAGATAGCAATCAATGAATAAGTAGGTAATATGTGATATTGATTGTGCTCAATAACAGAGTTGGTACGTTAATGTGATGACTTTATGAATGTCGTTTGGAATGCTGAAATGCCTTCATTTATTCATTACGAATAAATTACAAGTAAAGCAAATAGCAACGGTGTTTTATAGAATTATGCTACGCGTCGCTAACAAAGGCTTTAACACTTCCCATTCTGAGAGGAGATACGTATCCAACAGGGGAACGATAAAGGTGTTCGCGACGATGACAATTTAGTGGTATAATAATGTGTTTCAAGGTATGTGGTTGCAATCCTTACATCTCTTTTCGGGACACGTGTCTTCTATGCGACTCCGAAAGGTTTAAAGCTACTGCATCACGCAGCACTAGTGCGAACCAGCAGCAACACCAATTAATGTACACACTATCCGACGAAATTTTTAAGCCACTTGTTTCCCACGAGATGTAATGATTATTACATATCACTATGGACTCTTTCGAAGTTCAGTGGTAGTAATCGAGCCATTTGTCATTCCACTGTTGGAATATGGGTCTCCTCTCATATTGAGAGGGTTAAGGCTCATAGTCTGCCACGCTGGCCAAGTGCGGGTTGGCAGACTTCACACACCTTAGAATTTTTTTTTTATAAATTCTAAGGTGTGCGCAGGTTTCCTCACGATCCTTTTCTTCACCGTTAGCAAGTGATTTTTAAACTTTAAAACGCACTTTTGTTACGAGATTCGCCCCATGGATTTAAACCCATCACCCTCGGAACGAGAGGATGAATTCTTAACCACTAGGCTATCACTGCTCTTTTTTTCTTTGAGAATAATTGAACTTTATTCACAAATGTTAATTTATTGAAATAAAAAAATATGTTTAACAATAATAAATTAAATACTCTATCTAAAATTCCGTATGTCTTATCATATCTCGTATAGTCTAGTGGATAGGACACCTGGGATATACTCTCAGGAGGCTCGGGTTCGAATCCCAATACGAGAATTGGTCGAGGTTAAAGTATTTTTGTTTTTTTTTTCGAAGGATTTTCATAATAAAAATATGGGGTTTTAGAAGGTTTTTCTTATATAATATCATATACGTGACATGTTTTTACAAAAAGATTTTTTTTATCCCAAGTGCTGCTAATATCGCTGTATACCTTAGCTCTTTCTGACATTTGTAGGAAAATCAATAGATTTACTTTAATAATACATTTTAGTCGTTTAAATAGTTATTTGCATAAGTTTTTTTATATTAATTGATTTGCATAAATCATTTGACTGCCTCGTTGGTCGAGTGGCTGCAAGCGCTACTGCCGAACAGGAGGTTCTGGGTTCAAATCTCGGGTCGGGTGCTATATTGGATTTTTCTAATTTAGAATTTCTAATAGTGACTCGGAGTCTGGAATTGTGCCCGGTGTATGTCTCAACACCTATTATATGGAACCTAAACGTAACTGGTGAAAAGTGGTAGTGGTACATACTACAGTCCTCGGCCTACATCTTCGTGGATTACAGGCGTGATATCACGTTAAATAGTTATTCATCATCATGATGATGATAATGAATATAATGATGATGATGATAATGAATATGATGATGATGATGATGAATGTGATGATGATGATGAATATGATGATGATGATGAATATAATGATGATGACATTTACTTCAGACAACACTTCATATATCACAGCGCCAGAATGATATTTTACTGCATATCTTGGCTTGTAAAATCAATTTGACTATTAAAATCATACCTGTATCAACAACAGTTAAGTACCCAGACATTTTCTTACAATATTATCATTTAAAGGGATCACATATGACAAGTTATTGTTATGTGTCCAATTGTATAGATTTCTGTACAATAGCTTCTACTCACTTGTGGCCACAAACAATGGATAAGTACTTAACAGGATCTTATTTGTGATATGATTGTAAATACCACGTGTAACAATAGTTTCCTTTATTGCACATATACATATATAATAAATTTTAACTGTGCCAGTATTTCTTGTTCACTGATTGAAGACCGGAAAATGTTTAGAATATTAAGTTTTACTAATTAATTGCACAATGTATTGTATCACTCTTAAGGCCTTCATAAACACAATAAATCAGAAGTGTAGATATAGGTATGTTTCACATAATATTTACCAATTTGAAAAGGCCAGTGCCCATTTTCATCTTGTGCCTGTATTTTAACTTGATGCTGGCCCAATATACACACCCCCACTGGTTCATACCATGGCTCAGGTCCCTTCAAATAAAATAAAAGGTTGCCTTTTAGACGGAACCATCTCACTGTTGCACCTGAAATTGATATAAAGGCATTCTTATTAAAAAATAAAGTAAATGTTACAACATATATAGATCATTACAATAACACTGCTCATAACAAAGGTGCATTGCTAATTTGAAAGAGAATATTGTGATGTATGTCTACCAGCCATGTTGTTGAAATCAAAAGAAATCTACACCAGTTTAGCAAATTAATAGCTAAAATAGGTACCCCTAAGCAAAACCTGCCAAAAAGCACATACTAAGAATGCTAGACCTGTTTTACTCTTCTCCCAAAAGATAAGCCGTTCTAAATAAATAAAAGTGTAAATAATGATGTGAATGAAATGTATTGTAGATAATTCAACTATCTTTAGAATACACTATCATTACTGTTATGACATTGTCTTGTCGTATATGATGTCATTGCTTTGTTTCATTACATTGTTATTAATGGATTGTCCCTATTATATCTTTGTTTCATTGTAGGTAAATTGTTTATTTATTGTGCACATGTTATTCATAATTTAATATAATTATCCAAACTTGGAAATATTATACCAACATAAATTCATGTTTCCATCAATCTGTACCATATTATTAAAAGGAAATTAAAGACATGAGTGGATAGAAATAGCTAGCTGGAGTGACAATATATGCAAAGTAGCTGGCAGCAGTAGGATGCAACGAGCCGAAGATCGAGCTCAGTGGCGCGCTATTGGAGAGGCCTATGTCTAGCAGTGGACAGAAATAGGCTGATAATGATGAATGATGATGAATGGATAGAAATGATGTGTAGACTTTTTTTTTTACTTTTTAACATAAATGAAGATGGCATGTCCTTCCACATGACTTCCCCTTTTAGTTGCTAGATATATATAAAAATAAAGCCAGTGTATGAAGGTGTTATGTTCAGAGGTACAACAGTCACCGAAGTACATTAAAGAGCCCATTTCTACAAATGTATATCTTAGTAATTTAACACTATGTTCATATGTCTTTAATTATTGAATACTTTATTGAAAGTAGACCAATGCCAGTGTTTGCCAATATGAGATTTTTAAAGATCATATAATTTAACACCCATTTCCAGCTAAGCAAACTGTATTTTTAACAGAAATAACTTATGTACAGACTGTTACTGTTACACTGTTAACAGAAACAACAGTATTAACTGGTTCAAAATCATGATCCCGAGAATTAGGTAGAATATGCACTATTATTTAAAACATCAAAATAAAAATACAGTAGCTAATGAAATGTATATGCTAAGACAGTTTTATATCACACAGAAAGTTCAAGTAGATAGTAATAAGAAGCAATAAAAATCATATTGACCTTCGGATCTGCGAAAAAAGCCATCCTGTTTCTCTTTTAACACTAATACACCCTCTCGATCAAAACTTTGTGACGTGTGAGATGCTAACGCGGCTAACTCTTGCTTATTGTATCGCATATTTATTGGTTCACATGATTCAATGTCTAATAACGACGCACCACGCCTTCATATGTGCTTTTTAAGACACAAATACAGTATTTTCGAGTGATATGATTTTTCAAGTGCCAATTCTATCTACTTGTATTGTAGCACAGGTAAGTGACAATAACGAGTAATGTCTACTTTTTTAAGTCTATAAATGTTTGTAGCAAAAATATCTATTATAAATATGAAACAAGTATCATAGTGGTAGGTCCTGGGTATGATTGTACTGCAAATATGAACTATATGAAGTATAAGGAAAAATATCCAGGCACTTGTAATGTGTCAAACACAACTTTGACATTACGTGACACAATACAAGAACACAGTTAATAAATATTCCTCAAAGATAGCACAACAGATTAATTCAAAGTACAAATGTATTTGTAATGAAAATTATTTTGCAACTGTAGATATATATTCATTTGTACATTTAATATGAAATATGTCGCAAATTTCTTATTTCAGATTTTTAAATCTAGATTTATAAAAATGGAACAGCATACTTTTTGTTTCTCACCCGAGAGCTAAAATATCAATTAGAATCGTAATATAAAAATTAATAAATTATTAATAAATTATACAGTGTTAAAAATTTGAAGCATAATTTTTTGAAAGTACAGATAATTTAAACACTAAATTTTTTTCATATCATGTTTAATCGTTTGGTCATGGTCGTCGATGTCATTAGTACTGGAAAGACGATGTCATATCTAGTTATCTAAAGAGTGAATACGAAATTCTTAAATAAATCGGTTGTACAAGTTTCGCGCCGTGTCGATTTATTTAGAAAAACATCGAAAGGAAACAATCCAGATTCCCGGGTGTCACGTGATCGATTACCATAGACAATTTGTCTTTTGTCTTTTTACTTCCACGCCCGGCGGTGGCGGCTCATGCCCCCCGATGAAAATAATTTTTCTTATACATTAATGTGAGTTAAGCCAAAATGGATACAAGAAAACTAACGGAAATTCTACGCGCGACGATTGACCATAACCAGAGGCAACAAGCAGAAGAACAGCTTGCCCAGGTAGGTAAAATTATAATACCACATGCTCGAGAAATTTGCAACGCGACTAAATTGCACATACAATCGAACTCTAAAGGAATCTGTTCTATCTATGTACCATTTATATCTGTTCGGATAGCATCACGCCCCGCTGGTATGACTACGATTCGTGTTTTTTTATTTGTTAGTTACTTTTTTCTCTGTGCTAAAAATCCACAAAACAATATTGTATGATTCTCGCATTTAACCTAAAAGTTCTTCTCCTCACTCATTGTACATTCGAAAGTAAATATGGATATGAATAAATATCGACATGGTTAAGAATCGACTTAGTTAATAGAACAACATTCATGAATACTCATTGCAAAATACCTAAGTGATTCAGCGAAATCACTGAAAACGACGAGTTAACGCTTGTCGACCGCTCTTTGGATAATGACAGATGCTTTTATTGATTTTCATTATAGAGAAGAAGCATGTCACTACCTTACATGTAAATTATTGCTAGATGACTAATGATATGAATGATATTAAAAATGACCACATGCAATTGACATTCATGTCTTCTGTAAGGAATTTATGCCTAAACCATATTACTTATAAACTTAGTTAATAATAAGTTGTTTATTTACATGTAGCAAAGGGAGTTATCTACTATTTTAAATTGTAATATTACAAAAGAATAGAAATGAAGTGTAAAATGCTATGGTGTACTATTTTATTTAATTTGTTTTAGATACACAAGATTATTGGTTTTGCACCTTCTCTTCTACAAGTGGTTATGTCAAATGAAGTTTCAATACCAATTAGACAAGCCGGAGTTGTGTATTTGAAAAACTTGATCACTACTGGTTGGAAAGAAAAGGAGGCAGAAGAAGGCGAGCCTATTCCTTTCCATGTTCATGAGCAGGATCGTGCAATGATAAGAGATATTATTGTTGAGGCTATAGTCCAGGCACCGGAAATAATAAGAGTTCAACTTTGTGTCTGCTTGAAAGCAATTATAAAAAATGACTTCCCAGCTCGCTGGACCCAAGTTGTTGATAAAATTCACATTTACTTACAAAGTCTGGAGCCCAACTGCTGGATGGGGGCTCTTCTTTGTCTTTATCAGTTAATAAAGTGCTATGAATATAATGTTGGTGAAAAAAGGGCCCCTCTAATAGAAGCTATGAATCTGCTTCTGCCCATGTTGTACAACTTGATTGTAAATCTTCAAGCAGATCAGTCTATTGAATCAGTGCAAATCCAAAAACAAATACTTAAGTGTTTCTTTAGCTTGATAAAAGTGAGTAAATTTGGTTATTACATGATACATGTATTTAAATTACAAATGAGTCATATAATTTGTACACCAGATACAATCCCCCAATAGGATACTATATCATAGATACTATGTATACTCTTTGACAATCAAGTGACCATCTAGATTCTGAACAAATATTCCAACTCACCTTTAGGTCATGTGTCTGGCTAGAAATCTTAAATGTTACATCAAACCACCCATGATAGAGACAAATCATTATTACACAAAATATTAAAAACAATTTTTTTTAGTATATGCTACCAATGGACTTGATAACTAAAGAGGTATTCACAAAGTGGATGGAGGTACTGAGAATTGTAATGGAAAAACCAGTTCCCGAACACACACTGCAAGTGGATGAAGATGAACGTATGGAATTGCCATGGTGGAAGTGCAAGAAATGGGCTGTGCATACCTTATATAGACTTTTTGAAAGGTATGCAAATTAAGCACACTAATTAGCACAACACAACTTTTCCACTACAATATTCTCTGTAATTCAGCCCTTAAAATGAAGAAAACATGATTTGCTTCTTATAATGGTACTAACATGTAACCTTTATAC
>DWJK01001310.1:0-17414 GCA_018248815.1 Croniades pieria auraria | reverse complement strand
GGGGGTCCGAGGTGATGGACATTAATCACGATGACAATTAACGCTTTGTGTCAACAGATGTTCAAATTGTTCCCTATAGAAACAGCGCTGGTATACCATGACTACACACTATACAATTGACGTTATAAGTACAATTCACCTAAAATTCTATAACACCCAAACCAATATTACTTTAATTCTGAAAGCTTCACACCTAAACGGCTATCCAAGTATATAGCTGTACATTCCAGCTTCTTCAGTTTTATCTGCAATATTACAATGTTTATTCTCTTTATTGTACATTTCATTATACACAGCAGAGTAATTATCTTTGTATTTATTTTTGATAATGTCAACAAGCATATGTCAGTTTATGCCGTTCCCGTGGTACTAGACAATCCTAAGCTTGTGTACACACGTTACGGTATACTGAAAAGGATTTTGTATACGGATTCCAGTGGCGTACGTAAGCGTGCAATAGTTATATTCACATCGTACAGCAAAATCTGATACGGTTAAAAGTGTTGAAACCCAAAACAGTGAACCGTATACGAGTTCGATAAAACCGTAAAAGTGTGAAGCCGCCCTAATGTGTGCGCGTCGAACGTTGGCTTCGAAGTGTAGTTGTTTTGCGAATGCATAATGCATAACGTTTCTATCGTAAACACTGACATTAGACGAAGTCGAATAAATACAACAGTATTTTGGTGCCAGTTGTTATCTAGCATGTTATTTCGTGTTTCGTGTTTATGTTATATTCGATTATTTTTAGATTGTTTTTCTGTCTTACAGCTGTGCAACCGCGCTTCCGATACAATATTGTATCTGTACAATATGTCGAAAGAAAAAACGGTATAGTTTTACAAGTTACACTCGGATACACGGATACTTTTATGATTTATTCATTGTTGCGATATATGCCTGTTGCGCTCACGTAGACAGAACACTACTTGTAAATGATAAATAACATGACTTGTTGCGCTATGAATATTTTAAAGCTTTATGGGTTTACGGTTTTATGGGTACACATTAAATAAAAATAGGGGCCAATGGACGACTGTTACTAAGAATACTTTTTGTGATATGAATATTACGAAGACTTTTTCGATGCTTTGATGTATTTGCCAACGAATACACTGTACTATGGAAAAAATAATGAAATATACCCATCGTTACCCATCATTGTTTTTACCATTCGACGAAATGAGAGAAATACAATATATTATATCTGCGATGTAATATATTAAATATGAGTCAACAGTAAAAACAATTCCGTCATACAACGAACTGATCACGTCTTGATTATGTAGATTTTGACACATTTAAATGTACGTTGGAGATGAATGTCGGTGCATTAATCTCGCGCCTGTCACTCGCTTTTCCACCATCTCTCGGTTCCGGAGCAAATTGTGGTCGATCACCAGGACAGAGAACTGCGAACGATGTCTATTATAAAAACTAGTGTAATTTACACTGTTTGTGAATTGCGTGTTGCTTTTATATCATGCATTCGTTCATGCACTTCGAGTTGGCAAATGTATACGGAATTATAAATAAAAACTTAACATCACGCTTGTAATCTCGGAAGGGGTAGGCAGAGGAGTGTAGTACACTCCCACGTTTCACCAGTTACGTTTAAATCCCATGGAATGGGTGGTGAGCCTATTGCCGTATATCAGGGACTGATCCAGACTCCGAGTCACTACTAGAAATTGTAAATTAGAAAATTCCCATAGTGCCCGACCCGGGATTTGAACCCAGGACCTCCCGTTCGGAAATCGGGCTTGCAACCACTCGACCAACGGGGTAGTTTAATAGTACCTTTAATAAACAGTACTTTGGTGCAAATCCCTTCCATTCTAATACTTTTTACTTTATTTCTTTTTGTATACATAAATAGTTAAATATTGTATATACAATACGGTAGAACAATTATGCAGTAAACGTTTTATTTTAGTTTTTATCATATAATTTCCAAGTCTACGATTCATATTACAACTATAAAGTTATAATCGTTAAAAATACTGGAAGGACTGTGGAGAAGTATGTCTTGCTGTTTTTATGCTTTCATCTTATAAAACATTCGATTTTTTTTTACAGAACAACGTCTCGATGCGGCGATCACGCGCAGCTCCCAGTCCGTCGGTGAGCGCAAGAGGCGAGGGTCAGCTGACGATGGCCTGGCGCACCTCATGTATCAGCAGACTATACACGGTGAATAATGTCATATAATAATACAGTATGTCATTCATATCTCCCATAAGGGTAGGTAGAGACTGGAAATTGCCGTTGGGAAAAAAAGCAGTTGATTTTGTGCCAATAACAAAGCTGTTGCGTCGGAGAAATCTGCAAATAAATGGAACAAATAAATAATTAAAACAAATAATATGGATTTGGGTATCCGACATAGAACTAAGGTAATCGACATAATCGATGAAGGATTAGCATGTTAAAGTGACAGTGGGCTGGTCACATATGTACGTCATAGCGAATTGGCAGACGTATTGCGAGTAGCGCTCCGACCTGATCGTGGGCGGTAATATACCTCGGGAAAGGCCTATGTTCATTAATGAAACGATAAAGGGCGTCATGATAGTGATGATGATAGTCCATAGGAGAAGACAGACTAAAAATATCAATCTAGAAAAAAGGCTATCGAATCTATATCAATCACATAAAGCTGGTTATAATCAAAGTAATTTTTATATTTTACAAACGGCTTTAATATTTCTGTTTCTTGCTACTTTCTTTGCAAATCTTTCTACTTAGCACATTGGATATGTAACGTTTAGATGTTTTGAGGTTGTGTTAACGGAACCTTAAAGGCCGTGACAAATGGTTGTAGTGAGGCGAATGTGTCGTCATCTAATTTAAAAGCAAAATAATTGCAATCTTTTCAAACTCTTTCGATTTTAATGGTGAGATGAAACATGAGACGTTCAGTGGAGTTAAGCGGGACACTAATACATCGGAAATCTTTTGTTAATTTGTCGGTGTCAGTGATTTCTCAAAATGTCGCACATTTCGTTTCGTTTTGAAGATTATTTGATAAACGTAATCTGTTTCGTTGATAAATAATTGTCGCTGGCCGTGCTGTTGTGCTCGAGCTATATTTATTTTTGTTATCTCGCACATGAAAGTCCGTGCGGCACGGTAATGCGTTCGTAATATTTTCCTTTATGAGATTAATTTTTTGCTGTAGATTCTCATTATCATCAACTTTATTTACTTTAACTTTTCTATATGCGTCTGCTCTCAAATGAGGGCTAAGATTACTACTACTATAGCCTACTATAGTCTGTCACGCTGAGCAGATGCGATTTGGTGTACTTCACATGCCTTGGAGATCATTATGGAGAACTCTAAGGTGTGTGGGGTAAGTCACGATGTTTTTGTCACCATTATAACAGGAGATAACGCGCATAATTTTATATAGAAAGATGTAAAAAAAAAAAAAATCGACCTATTTGTCATTCCACTGTTGGAATATGGGTCTCCTCTCATATTAAGAGGGTTAAAGCCATTAGTCTGCCACGCTGGCCAAGTGCGGGTTGGCAGACTTCACACACTTTAGATTTTTTTTTATAAATTCTAGGGTGTGCTGGTTTCTTCCCGATGTTTTCTTTCAGCATTAGCAAGTGATATTTAAATTTAAAACGCACTTTTGTAAATAGGTGCACGCCATGTATTTGAACCCAGCTCCCTTGGACTGAGAGGCAGACTTTCTTAACCAATAGGCTATCACTGCTGTTAACTCTCGTCCTAACCGCATGTAATTGAGTGGCAAAATGAAAGTACAAAAATGTAAAACAATTTAACCTGAACATTTTTAATACCTTATTAAAATATACCGATATGATACGTTATTTATCATATATTCGAATGTTTACACTGTATAAGTTACGTGTAACATTGGGGATTGAGTGTTTATCTAAGCTCACACATTTATAGCTGCTAACACAGAATAATGTGTGATATGTAAACAAAGTGATTAGTCGCTTTCTATCTGTGCATTTTGTTATTAATTATGTCACTATGATGGTGCGTGTACCAGTTTAAATGTAGACTTATTGCGTAAAAAACAATCGACATGATTTATATTGCGTTGCACATTTGCACGTTGACCCGGTTTGTTACCATCACGATCCGATAAACCTTATTATACATTAACACTTATACGAGTAATTAGTGCATTTGAGACCTTAAATATCTTGAAATATAATGAAGAATATTCCGTTTTGATTTTTGATTTGCCGTCGTTGTAATTATTGTGAGATTATAATTATTTGGGTGAAGAGGCTGGAGTCGCGACGCGGGACGCTTCTGAAAGAGCAGCTCGAGTCCAAATTATGCTAGAGCTGAGTAGAGAGATATTGCCGTTTGTTAATTTACAACTAGTATCGAAGGAAAAACCTTTTGTGTGCAGTTTTGTTCTCATACGGTTTTTACAGAAAGATATTATAGTGTTTTCTAAAAAGGTGCATTTTTCGTTGCAAATATTGTGCACGTCATCCGTTTATTGTTTGAGATCGTTTTGCAGCTTTCACAGACCTGGTGATGGTGGTGATGCAATTTTCTGTAATCGGATGATCAACTAAATTTTGACAGTTGAATGCGATTTTTTAGACTTTGAAACGGCTTCACAAATTACCATCTGTAATTTTTCATTTGGCTCTATATACTCTTTAACTTAACGTACGATATATTGCTATTACTATCAGCCTATTTATAAAACATAAGTATGTACATAATAAACATAAGTGTTTATTATTAATTGGTTCATGTTATATGTTACATTTTGTTGCTAGGAACATCCGGGGTGAGCCGGCGACCCGCGCTCTTCGATATGTTCAAGTCAAAGCAGAAAGGCGACACCAAGAAGCAGCCATCTATCATAAAGCAAGTTAAAGCGGCCGTACAGGTGTGTTATTCCCCTCTTTATAACTATAGATTTAGTGGAGTGTCGAAATATGCAGTGGTCGGCAGTAGTCGGACGCGAAGAACTAAAGATCGAGCTCAGTAGCGTGCTATAGGGAGGTCTACGCGAGACACGTGTCGTAATTAAATGTGCTTAAGGCTCTTTTCACACAGACCGGCACCCAAAGCAAGAGCAGATTTTGATCTTATTCAACATAAAACTTAGCACAATTCGCTGTTTGGTGACATTGTTCGACATTTTGTCATAAAACACTTGAAATGTAAAAATAGATTTGTTCAAATATTTTAAAGTTCAAATATTTTATATTACTTATAAATTTGGTTAAAAACTTAAAGTACAATTTAACACAGAGTAATTTCGTTATTTGCTATCTTAATAATTGTAATAATACATATCTCTCGTGGAAAATAATATAATTTATTCATACATTTATTTACGTTTTAATGACAACAAGTATACTTGTAGGTCATTATACCCAATAGACAGCTCCATGTTATCTGTGAACTTATACTAGTGATCGTCTGTACTAGTGACATTACATTAATAACAATTGTTAATATTATATCATCACGCCAGGTTCCTTACTGGGTTGACACGGAGCACCGCGTGCCAAAAACCTCTAGAATTTCAAATTATGCTAGAGACTATCAATTATAGTCTCATATAATGTGTGTTACAAGTGAATCTTTCTTGAAATGTTTCAGAGCATGACGAAATCCGGTTCGCCGGGCAAGGAGACGTCCAAGTCGGACTTGTCCAACGACCCAAGCTCATCCGAGCCCGCGTCCAGCTCCACTCCGGTGAAGGTTAAGGACGGATCCGCGCATCCGCACCCGGGCAGCGACAGTTGGGTACGTATTGGGAACTATGTGTTCGTCATCTTAACACTTATTATGTATTATCATTGTTATAACTATCATATTGTCAAGACTGGACCGTCACGGCGTTGGCAAAGATCGTTCCTTTTTATTAATTACTATATTTTTTCAATGGCGTGGAAAATTATAAAATGTGGATAAGAAAAATTTTCCTGCGTATGGAAACGGTTGAGAAGTCGCGATTTGAACACCTTAAGAGTTCTCCCGTTTTTTGTACCTATAACATGGGACAATTGTTGAAAAGTGGGAGTATAATATTCCTCTGCTTATATTGTCAACAAAATATAGGCGTAATCATATAATTTTTTAACAAATGTAACAGCTGCACTGACTAGACTAGGGTTTGCTTTTTTTTGATAAAATACGCATTCTATAATAAATAATAATTATATTCCTTAGTTTGGTCTCCGCAAAGGGGCGATATTTTCATTTATCTGCTTGCATGCTCTTGTTAATGTTTATTAACAATTATATGCACCATATGCTATTAATATTATTCTTATGATACCATTTCTCCACATCTTCTATTGCGTAGGCAGAGAGCATCGAGTGTCAATTGCCTCTATCCTTACAGGTCTGACGTACTTTTTCCACATTGGTCACCGCTCTTCATAAATGAAACCGTTTATGGTACCTATTTTATATATCGTCGACGGAGACGCTTCATAACAACTTCCAACATCTTTGTCCAACAACTATTTTTAAAAATGTACGATTAAACGGGTCGTCTATTATACTTATCATTTTTGTTGTATGCATATACTTGTTCGACGCTTTAAAAAGTGATTTGATCACCTATAATAATACAGCATCTAAACGGAATTTAAGATTATATTAAATACTTTATTTTTCAGTTTTGAAATTGGTGAAAAAAATTCTTATGATCAATTGTTGTAGTGTAGGAATTATCAGATTTTTTTTTTCTAATATACCGCAATATTACTGTGTTTTTATGCTGTAGGTACTAAATAAGATGAATATATATTCGCTTTAGAACGAAAATCTCTTTTTTTCATCAAACTGCAAGGTTGCAAATGCACTGTGTAATTTGTAGAGATTAAATAAATCATTATTATGCTCATTGTCGTCAGTACTACCACACGGTGACTGCTTCGACGTCGCGGCGGCCGAGTGCTATGGCAAAAGTGATGGACATATTCCGCGGTCGCGCCTCCATGCCCGGCCAGACTTTGCCCACCGACAGCGCAGAAAAAAGGAGAGCGGTAAGTAAATTTGTTATAGTGACATGGTCTAATATAGTAGTCATAACTGTAGCAGCCATTAGAAAAACTACTCAGTATTGGGTAATAAATTTGATAATGCGGCTGCTGAGACGGAATTTGCAGGATCGCAAAATTTAATTCTCTTATACCACAAAGGACACTAGATATAAAAGTGTTGTACGGTTTCTATAAGTGATGGTTTCTACGTTTCCTGTAAAACAGGAGGTTTAGTGTGAATTGAAACATACCAGGTCTAAAATGCAACAATTGTTTGCTATTATGGAGTATTTTAGCATTGCCCGTTTTGCTTTGTGTAGTTACATTGCGTTTAAACTAGATGGCGGTTTTTACGATGAACATTTTTAACGCTGTTACTTCCTGTAGTCAGAATACTATCTCATATTAATCTTTCCTTGTCGAGAATCCCTTATATATTAAATATTTTATAAAATACCTACGTAAATGATATATTCTTGTATTGTCACCATATTAAGTAATATTTTTGTTTGTTAGTATTGTCATCGTTTTTTAAAAGTTAACACTAATCAAGGGTGAACTTTTTAAATAAAACTCCAGAGCCAGTTATGATCAGTTGACCTTTCATTAATACCGGTAATATATAGGCAGTATTATTTTGTCATTCTCTTTACATGTCACTCCTTTGTTGCTCAAAAATTTAAAAAGATATAAGATAGTAACTATTGAAAATAAATGACAAAATTGTCATTTCAAAATAGCCATACAGAAATATGAAGTGTCAATAGTAGCAAATTTTGTGTACTTAATTTTTTATAGTGACTGCGCCTCGTTGGTCGAGTGGTTGCAAGTGCGACTGCCGATCGAGGGGAGGTCCTGGGTTCAAATCCCGGGTCGGGTACTAATAGATTTTTCTAATATAGTCTAATTTAGAATTTCTAGTAGTGGCTCGGAGTCTGGATCTGTGATTTCATACAATCTTTCAACATTTGTTTTACCTTCTTATAGAAATTACAAAAACCAATACACACTTAATTTTTTTTATTAAAAGAGAACGTCAAACGATTTTATTATGTGTATAACTTCCAAACCGAAGACATTTCATACAATGTTTCAATTCCTGTTTTATAGGAATTTACCAAAAGTAATAATTACATTAATTTCTTCTATTAATCGGCAGCAAATATTTAACATTTCAGTTAACAACTTCCGAAGCTACGGTGTTTCATATGATCTTTCAATTTCTACATATTTTACACTCTCAGAGGCGGAATTTTTAAAAAATCTCTTCTTAGCGTCTACATTGTGAAATGTGTAATTATGCTAAACTTCAAGTCAATCATGTACGAGTATATATTTTTAGAGATATTGCACAGAGTCCGTCAGTAGCAAATGGCTCGTATATTTACATACATGTATAGGTTTATTTCCTTAAGAATTGTTTATGAGAGTAAATACATGTAATGGATGTACATGCGTCTGGATCTTAAACTATCTGGACAGTATTGTTCACTGCCTGCCTCCGTGGGAAATAAACGTGACGATATTAAAACATTAAATAATTGCAGTAAATGGGCGAGATTGTAACAAAACAATGTATTTTATAAGTACAGGAAAAAACGTATTGAAAAGATTTCTTCGTAAACAATTATATTCGTTTCACTGTCTGTAGGTAAAATATATGAATAATCGGTCCAACAATGAGTGCTTATACAATCTCTTTTTTAAAACTTTTATAACTTTATATTAAATGAAGGTATCGCAATAGTTTTCTCGATAAGAGCCAATTGTCAAAGAAATGATATAGATTTTTTTTTATAATAATCCCAGTCAACTCTTTAAGAAGCTTGCCTCTCCGCTTGTCATTGTTCTAGCGTAAAAAGATTAGGCATTACATAAACTAGTCGTAAGATATAGCATACTTTTGTTCATTAATATATACCTACCTACAAACGCAAGGAGACACACAATTCGACTTATTTATTCATTGTTCAAAAAGAATGGAAGGCTAAAGTTTAAAAGAATTTGAATGATAACAGTCAACCGAAATACACTTGTAGTAGGGTTGCCAAACTGTTGAAATTAAATTAATTGAACAATGGTTTTTCTTATTTATAGAATTGCGAGTTGATGCACGGTTTTTCAGTTCTCTTTTGTTATATTTCAATAAATTATTGTATATTTATTAGCATAGAATTTGTGTCGACTAAGGCGAAGTGTCGTTACAGGTATCTCGTTTCTGTACAAGGTAATCCTTAAAGATTTCGTTATACTTTGATGATCAAGGAAAATACATTATTGCTTCAAAATACCATGTTATATATATAACAAGTTAGAATTACAAGAATATATATGTACATTTATATTTAGAAAAGGTATTTTGAGGAGGCCTACCCCCAATGAGTCGCTTGTCGCTTTCAGCATCTACCTGCATTCTTTCGCTTATTGGGGGAGGACAATGTCCAGCAGTGGACTAAGATAGGATGATAATGATGATTTTGAGGAACCTGTATTTTAGTGTTTAATATGGAAAGCGCACAAATACAGAATTGTTGAGTGCTTGCTTTTTAATATAATGTGTTCAATATGGGCCAAGTGATTAATATGACCTTATTTATAAAGCCACTTAGAAAACGTTTAATTTAATCGACCGGGAACTTTTTATAATCGCCTCGTTAATCACTTAGCCCATAACGTGTCATTATTATTATCAGCTTACTTCCATTTACTGCTGGTCATAGGCCTTTCCTATAGCACGTCATTGAGCCCAATCTTCAGCTGTTCGAATGAAGCGAACATACCTTTTTTGCAAGTGACAACCCTATGCTTATTCAGTAACTTAGTTATTGAACTTTACCTTACCTTGTATTTGTGATTCAAATGTACGATATAAGGCACTTAAAAATGTTATTTCTCATTGTTCACGTAATCTAACACTGAATCAACGGAGGGGAAGGCAGTTTGGACTATATACTGACAGGCGTCAATCTGAACATTATTAATACAACTCGAATACCTATAAATGTAGCTCTACTCTGTGTCAATGTATGTGTGTTTTTGATCCGATATCATACGTACATACATACATTCATATATATATATTTCAATGTAATGATAAGAAATATTTCCATATTATTATAATAACGTAACATCACGTCTGTAATCTCCGAAGAGGTAGGCAGAGGAGTTTAGTTCACTCCCACTTTTCACCAGTTACGTTTACGTCCCATGGAATAGATGGTGAGCCTAATGCCATACACCGGGCACTAATCCAGACTCGCGAGTCACTAACAGAAATTCTAAATTAGAAAAATCCAGTAATACCCAACCTGGGATATGAACCCAGGACCTCCCGATTGGCAGTCGCGCTTGCAACCACTCGACCAACGAGGTAGTCTATTATTATAATGGTATATTAATTTACTTAATTTTCGCCTTATCATTATGATTTATTAAGCATAGTTTCGGTTCAAAAAGAATTGTTAATAAAATTTTATTGCTATATTTCACGATGGAATTGTTCCACAGTCCGGTTTAACCTGCAAGCGCAGGCTACAATCACTATCTTGTAGACATTCCTCTGAGCAGGACGAAGCGATTCGCTTAATCGGATTTGCTACAGATTGCGAAAAAGTGGAACTCCCTGCCGGCGTCTAACGTGTTACTCGTGTTACCTGGAATTTTTCAAGAGTGATTACGCACTTTCTAGGCGTGGGTGCCACATCCTAGGCTACATCTCGCTTTCCATCAATTGAGATTGCAGCCAAACTAGGGACTCACAGAATAATAAAAAATAAATGAATAAAATATTTGACTGCTTCGTTGGTTGGTTGCAAGCGCGACTGCCGATCGAAGAGTCCTGGGTTCAAATCCTGGGTTTGGTACTATGGGATTTTTCTAATTTACCATTTCTAGTAATGGCTCGGAGTCTGTAATTGTACCCGGTGACAATAGACTCACCACCTATTCCATGGGTCTTAAACGTACCTGGTGAAACGTGTGAGTGTACTACACTCCTATGCCTACCCCTTCGGGGATTACAGGCGTGATGTTACGTTTAAAATGTTTGATGCCATTTTTGTATATAAATATATTAGCATTAGTTAATCTTAAATTAATAATATATGCTACTTTTTGTACATCACTGTTGAAAACAATTCTTCCCTGTATGAATTTTGTCTTATTAGAAATATGCATAACTTTTAGATAGCGTTTTGCAGGCGAGTTTGCACCAAACCCTCCTGATATAGTAAAAAAATAACGCTTGGTGGTATAAGTTTTTTCCAGTGGATTGACTAACGTTTTATCTATTTATAGTTTATGGTGACACCTAAATGTACACATATAGGTTTTACAAAGCGATGACTCAATGTCTGGTAGCAGTCTCTGCCAGTCAGCCCAGATTATGCAAAATAGATAAATGATGTCAATGCGCAGATTCTGTACTACATCGATGTTTTAGACTCATGTAAAAACAGTGAATACCGTTCACGAGATTAGGGACATGTGGATTGCAAACGCTTTTCTTGCCTGTTATGATTTTGATATTTCGGTAATAAGCCAAGCTATGATATACAACATATTTGAAGCTCTATGCAACATTTAATGAACACTAATGCAAAATTTAATGAACATTAAAACGTAGGTACCGTCTATTTGCATTCATAGAAACGAATGAAGGCGTAATAATAAGTATCCGTTTGTTCACGCTAATCTCTAAAACTACCAGTCGGATTTGTGATTATTTTTGTGTCACATCACATTAGCCTTTACCGTTCCACTGCTGGACATAGGCCTTTCCCAAGGTGTGCCACAACACCCGATCCTCCGCTACGATATATATATTTTGTATAGTGTGGTCAAATACATAAGAACTATAAACTATAGGTAACCTAGAATGTTGCTGCAAATGTTAGACAGTTTTAGGTATTGATATTTCTCATGAAAAATGTAAAAAAAATCGTTTCTTAAGGGTGCGCTGGTGTAATGCCTAGTAAATAAAATGTAGTACAAGTACATTGTTTTTTTGTAGATCTAAAGTCCGCGATACCATATATCTATCTATTGTAAATAAGCCACATTTTGGTATAATTTTATTGAAAGTGAATGGGTGATTTACGAGCATTATTTTAAGGCGTGGCATATACATAAATTCTTACGAATTGAGGTAATTTCATTTTAAAGACAACTTTATGAATATAAACTATTCTTTACATCATGTCTTTTGACGCATGGATTAGGAGATATGTAACGTTAGAATAATTTAACACTGCATGAGTCTTTCTGTAGTGCAGCGTGGCAGTACGAAAACCAATATATTATAATTATATCTATACCAGACGAAATCATAATTCAACATACTGTCGGGGCAGTGATTAACATCAGTTATATCCTGGCGAAACCGTGAGGCATAGCTAGTTATATTAAACACACATAGACAGAAAGTATCCTTCTGCTCACTAAACAAATATTTGACCCGGGTGACATTCGAACCCATTTACTCCCATTTTAGCTCCCATGGTCATAAGCCACTCAACTACCGGCCTATTGTTTTGTATATACCCGAGAAAAACTAATCATAGTGTATACTTCATATCTAAATGTATCATGAAACGTCGGTCTAAATCATAAATTATTAATTCAGAATCGTAGATAAGTACAGTTTTCGGGGAAATTTATATACTATGAATAAAAATAATATCTAAATTATCTGCCATAAGATGGAATCAGTTGTTATTCTGATGACACATTTTTAATTGTTTATTTCATAGAACATCAGCATAACGGATATTGGTTTAGAAACGTGATTGAGGTACAAGGCGATAAAGTAATGTTAAATAAAATAATACTGATAATTGGCTGAATTACCAGTATTATTTTATTATTGCTAGTACTGTAGAATTTACGGAGAAATACCCGAAGACAACCCACGCAAATATCTCCGTCCAAAACGTACACCTAAATATTTCTTTCACCGCGTTTTGACCGTTGTTCCTACGCGTTCATTGGCTGCAACGAGAGCGGTAAGCAAAACAATTAATAATATTAGGTATATTAACATGCACCTTGAATACTAATAACAATAAAACAAAGGAAGTTTTGCTCAGTATTCTCTATTTTATGTGTTTTTTTTTCCATATGTTTTTAATTAGACTGTCTACTTACTTACTTTACTTAGTATTTAGTTTGAAACATTGCATGATATGTTGTTGCGATTTGATTGAAGTTCGTGACAGTGGAACAACGATCGCGGATGTCGGTAGACCGTAGCCGCTATCAAACAAAACGTCGAGCGTCCTTCTGGCGCGTCGTAATACAATAAAGACTTAAGTTGTTTTGATTAAAAAGGAAGTAAGATAATAGGATCACGCCGGAGTCTATCACGCCCTTCTGTGCCGTCGTCGTATCATTTGATCTGGATAAATGATTTAAGTGGTAGCCAGTGGAATGAACCTTGTGTGTACGGGTACTCTATTCGGCCACTGGTTATTTTTTGACTATATTTTCTAAATGGCATACGGTGTTTTTATAAGTCTATATGCAATGAAAATTATCGAGTTTTTACCTAACGTTGTGCAATATATTATGTAGTACATATATGTTATGGTAATGCTGTTAGAAGTTCAATAAACACCTGATGCTTAATAGCAATATTTTCTCAATTCACACTGGAATATTATGACGAAGTATGCTTCAGTGTTATGTGCCGGGTAGTTTAGTGATCTTCCTTCTGATTGATAGCCGCCTACAAAGAGTCTATACAGGTCCTCTTGATACATACCACTTTATGGCGATAATCCCGTCTAAGGGTATTTTGCCTTTTCAAACGAGAGTTAAGTATATAAAAAAGAGAATGAAACTAGTCAAACGCAGTAAAGTTAAGCCGAATATGTGGCTTAACACCCGCCGACTGCGTTCTTGATTCAGATGTAAAGAAGATTCTTTGTGTGAAAGAGAAGATTGATCTAAGAAAAAGAGCATGTTTCGATGTTTCGAACATGTAGCGAGTATGCCGATGAAAGAACGTTGAAACATATACACAAAGTAAAATGGTCAGTCAGGGAATGGCATGCATTTATGAAGACCGTAATGAATGTAGAAGAGTTACATGATGTCTGTAAGGTTATAGATTTTTGGTACTTTGCTTTCTGCATACCCTAAAAGGGACCTGGCGTGACGAAATAGAAATAATTTTAATGAAAATACAGCCTGTTCATTAGGGTATTGTATTGTATTGCATTGCCTATACTATTCAACTTAAACTACTGCATTTTTATTATTATTGCCTATATTTCCTACTGACTTAATGACGAACATAATTCTTATTAAACTAATTACATAATGGATGTCACTATGGATTGATTCACCAGATCAGATGTTCAGATGTTCAAATAAACATATCTTGTTAATATAGTATACATATACATGTTCAAATATAATGGATTACGCTTCTTAGAAGTCTCAACATTCAGATCTCAATTCATCAAAACGCAAAAAGAACGATGCTTAAAACATACGGAAATGTCAAACTCAAATTTTATGCTTTTTGTATTTATAATCATTTGGATGAGTAATTCAATTGTGTCGTAAATTTTTATTCTCTCAGATTATTTTAAAGTGGTATCATAGTTGTACGTAATCCGAATTTTGTTATTTAACGTCTCTACGTTCAGTGAAGTTTCATTTTTATACGCTTTTAATTTTCTTACGATTCTAATAAGCGTTTGCTACATTCTGTTACCGGGTACTAATTAGTCAGTGGACAATAAATTATGTGAGGATAATTAAGTTAATTTCCTTATTATATACGTACATAAATGAATTTAAACGGAGCTGAGCTGTGATAGTGTTCATGCGTCTCAGAAGATTTATAATAATAAGAACTTCGTATCAACATCCGTCCGTCACCACTTTGATAGATTGGCTGAAAACTATAACAATAAAGTGTGAGTGACCGCTTTTTATACGGGAGGTTTGTGACAGGTGTTTTAACGAACGAAACGTGACGTCTAGATAACAGATAGAAAAAATGTGAAAATAAAATGTGTGTCCGATTGGGAGTGTGGTCGGAAGGGTTGTTCAAACCGGCGAGGCCTGGCGAGCAGCGCTAGTGAATCCTCCGGTGTCACTTCTCAGTTCCGCGTCGGATTCAGCATCAGTCGTCGCCCGCGCTCGTCGTACTCCTGCGTTGCGTAACTGACGAGCGTCTCGTGACAGCTACGTTATCGCTCAGTGCTTAAAGAGATGCCTTCGCGTTCCAACCGCGCCACCTTTACGAAATTGTGCTAACATCGCGTTCGCTCGCATACGAAAAAGGTCTAACAAAAAATCATGTGTTAATGTAGTAAACGTGATGGGTGCCGGCGAGACGTGATGGCTAATTATTTTAGATGGAAGAAGGGCAAGAGGGACGAGGATGTGTTTTACTCTGAGAAACCCCGTAGCAGGTCGTTGGATCCCAGGTCTCTGGAGCTTAGTGGGATACGATTGGTCTCTCAGTGTCCCCAGCAGCAGGTATATACGAAATTTGTTTACTGGCTTTCAGTATTATTTACGGTGTTATAATAAATGTTAAAACTATTTACAGTTTTTTGTAAAATTCACTTTGTTGTTTTTCTGCTCTTAGCCATTTTTCACATTTTAGGGACACATGAAAATAAAGTGTTTGATTAAATTGCTAGACGTGTTTGTAGTTTAAACTCGATGACGGCATACCTCCTAGTTTTCTACTATGCTCAACTAGCTACGTTTCTGCATTAAATGTTTACGGTCAAGTGCGATGATCATGCTTTTGATTCTATAATGACTACTATTATTATTACGCCGTCTAGTATACGTTACCATCGTTTTGGTACCGTGACGGCTGGGAACGGCAAGTGTTAACAAAACTATTTTATTAGATGTATTGTAGAAGGCTAGCGTGATTGTCGGTTATCGTAAAATCGAATAATTATCGTCATCATCATCATTATATTCATCATCATCATCATCATTATCATCCACTGCTGGTCATAGATATCTCCAGTAGCACGCCTCTGAACATTGATAGTTTTTGGTTTGTTGTAATATAGTGAATTAGACATAACGTATCTGTGCACATTAAACAATCAATTGCAATCAGTGCTCCCGATGATAATATTAACTGATTACGATATTATAAAGAGCGCGATAATAATGTTATTGCCGCTGCGCGTTGGATTCGCTGTGCATTTGAGATAACGTAAAGAAAATGTGTACTATTAAATTCGTACATAATCATCGTACCACCGTGACAAGTAAACCTCACTGACTTTTATCTATTTCTATGCATTTACAAGGAAATGAACAATTGGTGCTTAGTGACTTTGTAGTTTTATGTCGTTATAAAATATGAGTAACTTTTAAATGTGACATTAGTGTCAGTTTTCTATATAGTAGACACAGTACCTACTCATTATCTAGTTGATAATAAATTTAAGCGACTTTTAGGAGATAGTTTAATGCTAGAAATAGTTTTATATGTATTAACTTTTTTTTAAATTACTGGGCTTTACCTGCCCACTTCGCTGGTCGTTTTAAAATTTAATAATAATAATTGATAAAACATTGAATATTTTTCATAGAAGTTCAGTGCAGGGTTTAGAAGACAACTGATTCTCCCATCTTCATCGATACCTGCGTCTACTAACATTCGCAATGTACTTTGTCATCCCCATCTCTCATTCTTTCTACATGCCTGAACCAGTGTAGCATGCTCCAAATTACCATCAGCCAAAGCGTCTCCTTTGCACCTGTAATATGAACTACTCTACACTATTAATTAGTATTAGCGCTCATTTGAAGAGACGGGTGATCGTAGAAGAACCACGACAAGTCTATTAGGACAGAAATATCAAAAATATGACTAGGTGCTCTCGGTCTTGTCTACCCAGAATTAAGACTACTATTGTTATTCGTTGGTATTGTATTGTTTTATGATCTTTTCGTGTGATTGACTGAATTTACTGACAAACGTTTTAGTTGTTCTCTGTTTAGAAGTTCTTGTATTCGAATTAATTTCATTTTTTGCTTCCTAGGCATTTTTTAAATGAAAAAGGAAAGGTTTGTAATAACAAACATTTAAACGCGGCTCAAAATCTATAAAATTACATTTGTCTTATTATATTGGCCTGTTAACCTGTAATTCTCATGTTTATTTACATTTGTAAATATGATGTTTATTGCTTATCATAAAACGAAATGTAACTAATTTACGTTTGCAATTTTTTGCTTTTAATTAATTTATTTATTTATTGGATTACTAACGCAAGAATCAGCAAATACAATCATAAAATACAGAATGTTATAATGAGACATACAGCCTTGGCCAAAAGTATTAGGCGCCCCTAATAAAGTTACCAAACACCTGTGCCGTTTACACAATGAATAAATATTGTTTTG
>DWJK01001309.1:0-17415 GCA_018248815.1 Croniades pieria auraria | reverse complement strand
ACAGACCAGATTTCAATAGAGTCAAAGGCCTTCTCATAGTCCACAAACGCTAGGCACAGGGGCTGATTATACTCTTGAGTCTTCTGTATAATCTGCCGCACTGTGTGAATGTGATCTATGTTGCCGTATCCTCTTCGTAACCCGGCCTGTTCGGGGGCCTGGAATTCATCAAGTCTACGCGTCAGACGATTCGTGATGACTCTAGAAAACAGCTTATAAACATGGCTCAAGAGGGAAATGGGTCGGTTGTTCATGGATACTAATATCAATGTTTTAAGCCAATTATATGGGATTTTGACGCAGTGTATTTGTATGGTGAAAAACAACTATTGATCTAACTAAGTTCCTTAAATTCGCTTATACCGACATACGAAATACATACCTACGAGGAGATTGCGGCCCGTTAAGTTCTAAATTTCGGTTTCGCAATAAGTATCAGTTTAAATCATATACTTTTTTACATACTAACGAAACACCTGGATATTGAGCTGTTGTGAAAATGTCAATAACTCTGCATTCTCGCAATAAATAAAACCTTGTACACATAGTCATAGTAATGAAACTGGAACTTGCAAATGAACTTGTATTAAAGAAATTTGGTTAACATTTCTCACAGCAATAAAAACAGCACTTGCATTATATTGTTATGTAGCTGAATGTTGCTATTTAAAATGTTAACGAATCGGAATAGCTACAAAATTAACAACATTCTCATCGAAACTTCAACCATCAAAAACAACGTTTATATTGGCTGTTAAAATTATATCTTTTTCAAGTTCTACAGTTATGTGGTCATTAAAATGTACTTTTGTTTGTCTGTCAGTGTTAGTTACATTTTTTGTGCATTCGTCTCTATCTGAGGGTTAGTAGCAGTGTAGTTCGATTGTTAGAACGGGTTTGGCAAATAATCAACAATGTTGCAATGTTTATTAAACAAGGTAATACGCGCTCCCCTTTTATGAAATTGCCATTCACTAAAACCGGTTTTTATAGAGGTATGTGCTGACTGCACTGAACATGATAGCTAGTGAAACAAGGAAAGGAAATTAGAAAATGAGCAAGAGAAACTCGGTTACGAAACTCAGTAGTTACGCTCCATTAAATTTCAATAGTATGCAAAAGAGATGGACATTCTTTTTCAGAAATAGTCGAAATGGTTTCATTGTGTAATTTGCATCCCGTTAAATGAACGTAGTATCACATGTTAGCTCAGTTTACTTCGATTTTAAGATGACGCTATTAATTATCTCCTTTCGTTTAAAAACCAATCATTTAACAGATGTGTTTTAAATAGCTAGTCAGCATCGTGTACAAAAACTTTCATAGGTAAAAAAAACCTAATTTCTTTAAGGCGTATGTATATCTTCATAGTTTATATCTTGTCCATACTCATTGCCGCAACTGGACAACTAGGTTCCGATTTCATCTACCTTGTTTTAGCTTTTCACTTCGTAGTACCGTTTATTTCTATATTTATATTTATTTTACATTTTCCAAATTAAATGTATCCAGCGCTAGCTCGCAAAACAAACCATTCTCAACTATGATATAGATGTTAATGTCGTGTCTCTATTAGATGATTGCTGCAACTGCTTTGTTCATTTCCTCTTCCACTTTCTGAAACAACTTAGGAATGTCCAGTATAACTATTACATGAGTTCAAATGCAAGACACGATTAGATATTCTGGCTTTCATGTCGAAGTAATACTAATAAGATCTTAGCATGCAGTCTGCGTTCTTTTGTATTCTCTTCTAAGTCGTATTTATGTAAGAGGATTTGTTTATTTTAACTTTTAAGAAAATTGACTCATACATTTTATTTATCCGTTGTATTTCATTTTGCTATACATATGTAACTCATTTAGACTGATTTAAATTTTCTTTCTGCTACGGAATATTTTAAAAATTTAGTATTTAAAATTACTGTCACCTGTAGTTTCCTTTCTCTTGCATGTTTATCATCATCATCATCAGCCTATACCCGTCCACTGCTGGACATAGGCCTCTCCAATGGCACGCCACTGAGCTCGATCTTCAACTCTTCGCATCCGACCACTGCCAGCCACTTGCATGTTCACCAAATAAAATTTAAATATTACCCTGTAACCTTATTACAAAATATAACTCCTGTTGCTATGTTCTCATTGTCCTTATAATGTCACCTCTTTCTTTCGTCTCTTACAAATTGTATCTTATTGTCTCCTTAACATCCCATCACACAAGCTCAACCCTTCAATGCCACCCTTGTCACGTTCACACAATAATTCTTTCTTGACCCATAAACAAATGTCCTTGCAAGAATAGCCTGTAATGATCTGAGGCATTAATTCTAGATCATAAACTAGGATATTTATGGGATTCAAGGTATAGTCGTCCTATTAAATGCGACATGGTTTTCTTCGGACATTATGCTCATATGTAATCTTTTCTTTTATACCGCGTTACTGAATTATGGGGACAAATTTTGTATAGTTCGCACTTTGTTGCGTGATTAAAGAAAGGTGTTGAGAGGATTTAGTTTTAAAAATTGCGGATATAATTAAACGAATTGAAAACATCAATAGTAAAAACGTTGTAAGAACAATAATAAACAATTAAAAGACTAAATTATTTTAATATCGAAAGTCTTATATATTTTTTTTTTAGTCTACGTGTTTTTTATTTTTATTGTTTTGTTAATATTTAATGACATTGAAAAGCTTATAATTTTATTCTAAACTTAGATTTTTACACCATCATCTTGCTTTCGAGTGTTGTGAGCTGTAATTACACTTAAATACACACTAAACAAGAACATTCCAGAAAAGTGTTATACTAATTGTGATTTTATACTTTAACAGCGACTCCATGGATTTCAAACTTTAAAATAAAGGGAGACAACTAAATCCAAAATGTTCGCCGTAAAGAATTGTAATTGCGCTAATAGCCCTCACATATCTACGTACCCGTTCTACGCGGGGCATAATTGACCATAAACAATATAAATACACATGTTTATTTTATCCCTTCTATAGAAAACTGGTCAGGGAATAGATAAGATTTATCTTTTACAACACAGTTGAAAAGTATTGTCCTTAACTTTGACGTTATTCATTTTGTTCAAAATGTTAATGAAATAAGCAAACATAAGTTTTTGAACAATTTCACATTTGGTGATTTTTCGTCATTTTTTTCCCAACGATCTAGTAGGTTAATTTTAGCCTGAGGCCCCCGAGGCTAGGCTTGGAATCCAAACATCCATCTTTGACGTTATAATTTTATGTGCATATTACAATTTAATTTCGTAGAGTATAACCTTAACGAAAAAAAAGTGAGGAAACCATGGAATAACAGGTGATTCGTGAGAATGTACTGCTCTCTTCTGCTTACCCGTTCGCGGTAATACAGGCGTGACTGCATGTTATAATATCCCAGTGTTCTCCATAATATTTTCTGAGGCGTGTTAAGACAATCTTATTGATAAAAAGGAATTCCAATAATTCCACTTTTGAGCAGAAATGAAGGAAGATAAATGGCAAAGAACAAAAACAGATGCATATATTATAATGTAATAATTTATGACATACGTAAATACATATAAATGTACCAACATATGTATGTACATACATATTATTATTATTTCATGATAAATTTTAGTATGAACACCATTGTTAGAGGTAAGGTTATTGCATTTTAGTTCAACATCATTCTCATTTACGCCAGATATATGTAGGAAATTGAAAAGTATTCACGACCAAAATACGCACAAAAAGTACAGAGAAAAAAAAGTTAATTGCCTTTAAAAAGACTGGGCATCCATATATCATTGTTCTATTCTAATAGTATTTAATTCAACCAACCAAATAGAACCCTTTGGTGAACTTTCACTAGGAGAAGATAGATAACTCGTTCCCCTCAACAATTTATTGTTTTTCATTGTCCAAAATATTTATATTTAAGTCATGCTGGCACAGGTGTGCTATCATACGATCTTCTATTAACTGTCGTTTAAAAATATGAGTTATACTCCGCAGGTGGTGATGCCTCCACCCTGAATTCCGTTGCGGAAGGAAGTCTGCGGTGTTTGTATCCGCAGTGCTTGCAGTGTTGTTCCAGTTTGCAGTGTATCAACACTGACATTAAGCCAGGAGGAATTCCTATTTAACCCATTGGGACCATCATATCTATCTGATGAAAGGGAATAGGTATACTATTGGCCCGTAGAAATATTTCAGCCACACAATAATTTCTTTTTTTGTTATATGGTAGGCTGTGAGCGCAGATGCCGAAGATGGAGCACGCAAGCCTAAGAAGAGCCTATTCGCACTTGCTTTGAAGTGTCCTAAGTTATGTGTGCGGGAACACACGCAATATTCTACTGCGAACCAATTGTTACTATGACATAACATTGTATTTCGGTCTGAGGCGACTATTTCAATTCATAAATGTAACAATACGTACTTGACTCGCCTGGAATAGGACGGATGCTGTTACTACATATGCTCGAACTAATATCTATGTACTAACCTAACTAGTGATATTAAGAGACCTTATTCCTGCAGTCCAATACCTATTTATTAGCTACAATTTCTTGTAAACATATTAAACTGACAGGTTAAGATATGACAAGACATATATGAGTTTAAAAAATACTTACTAAAACGGTGAAGGTAAACATCGTGAGGAAACCTGGACACCATACAAAAACGTTATGTTACCTTACGTTCACAAAAAAAATCTAAGAATTATGTACTCTACCAACCCGCACTCGACCAGCGTGGTGCACTATGGCCTTACCCCTTTCATACTAAAAGGAGACCGGTATTTTGTTTTTATAAAAAAAAAAAAATTTACTTCATGATTATGAGATTTTACATACATAAAAATTTATAAATATAAGATGTCGATAAATGCACGAACCATTATAGGCCGTGTCAAGAGCCAACCCTAGTTAGTAACGCCCTCTGTTACCGCGGCGACACGACGTCGGTCACCCTTTGGTAGTTACCGTTACCGCGGTGTAGTGGTGTACCCGCAACGATATACGTTGAATTATTAATACATTTTGTACTAGAAATTGGTTGGTACAAATTGGTTTGTTTTAAGATAGCAAAATAGTTGCGCAGTCTGATGTTCTGTCTGAATATTGATTTATTAATAAAAAACAACTTGCCAGCTCATTTGGTATTGTTTAGATGTATTTCCTGATCTTCCCTAGCAGCAAACGCAGATGTATTTAATTTTGGAACTAAATTAAAATGTAAAATTTACGTATTAAATGTCATAGTTAAGACTAATATTCTACTTATTTTGCAATTAAAGTTTAACATTTAAATTAAGAATTATACATAAGTGAATTCAAATTATTGCATTTTAATTACAAACGTCACAAATCTTACACCAATTCAGTAACAATAATATTATATGTTATATTTAAAAAGCTTTATAACAACACTGTAATAAATAAAAAAAAAACTCCAATTTTTGATAACACATTTTGCAATTTAACATTCGCCAATCAAATATTCGTAACAGTAAACCGATTGTCAAGTGGGTGTCACTTTGACATAACGGGAAAAAATAATACGAGTCGCAAATGTTCCATAATTACCTACAATTATCTCTTGAGTTACGTCAATAAGAACAAAGAAAAAAGTGTACACTCTTTTTTCTTTAAATATTCTCGCAGTGTCTTATTAGATAATGGGGTAAATGTCTTGTATGTTACCATTACAACCCCTTGCATTATCTAGTAAGAGGTTATAAAGGCTAATATGACGTTGCATTGTATTCTGTAAAGGTTTTTTTTCCACTTAATACGAGTGATAGCGTAATAATTGGCATACGTTGTCATTACTTTCTACTTTTTAAAAATGAATTTCGATAAACATTTCCGCATTAATCACTTATGATAGGATTTTCCTTAGAGTTGCTAAATAAATGTCATAGTTGGACAAACATATAGAAAAGATTTGATTCAGAGCCCTTAAACACGATATATAAGCACATGGTAGACCGTTTGAGCAGTATAGCGGAATATGATTTAAACCTATCGTAGTTGCGAACGATGCCTATTCGTAACCGTACGGTTTAAATGACGCTGTAGTCATTTATAATGTATAGAACTGTATGAAGATTTAAAAGTCCTTCAAAGATTATAATACCTCTATAAAACTAGTCATTTAATTGATAGTAAACAAGAAATAAAAAAAAACCGTACATTACGAAATAGGAAGAAAATGGATATCAACTGACTTAACTTATCGTAAATGAACCCAAAAGTCAGAATGTAACTATTTCATCAGACCAAATTTATTCAAATGCCCAATTAATCAACAAGCTATTTTGACTTATCCTGCAAATAATAGTTTAGGTCATAAAATTCCAAGTTTGGCAAAATACCTATCCTTACATTGAAGCTACGCCTTCACAAAGTCCGACTTACACAGAAGAGTCACAAAGAAAACGTTTACGAACGTTACATAATTAATCGACACCGTCCCATCACTATGGAGTGAGTCATCGCTTCACGGGCGACTCGTGTATTGTTTTAAGCTCGACCTTATTTTAATGGAAATAAGAGTGAGATTGTATATACTTTTATTTTTTGTTTTATTATACAATGGTAGTGAAATTATATGATGACTAGTTTTTTACATCACACAAGTAGAAAATGGGTATTAGGGCTATCTGATTATAACCACTTACTAGTTCGTAGACATCTGCTATCTTTTCTCTTTTTCAGTACCAATTTTCTTTCTTTCCTTTACATCTTTCTTTTACTATTTTCAACAGATTAGGATTTGACGGGTTTCTCTCTCATGCTTTACGAATGGTATTTACTACATTCGCTGCCTTTTATTCATAATTTCTTTTACGGAGATATTAAACGCCTTTTTATTGTTATCATATCTTACGCAATACCTACCACGATATTTTCCTTTTTGCTCCTTCCCGTTTCGTTTTTTTTCCTATGTTGATACATATGATACGGAATTTTCGTTCCTCTTCATTGTGTATCAAACCATACTAAACATTTCTTGTTATCATTATATCGTTTATAATAAGTTTGAAAACTAGACAAGAGTGTTCCAATTTCATTTATTATAAAATGTATTTTGTAGAAAACTACTCTTTAATGAAACTTTAACATGCATTTTTTGTAAAGCTCAGGGAACTCATCAGCCAGCGTCCACCTCCTTAGCTTTGCTCATGTGTTAACGGAAGTTACACTATATACCAATACATATTGTTCAGTGAGTATCCCTAAACCCGTGGAACCAGAGCGCTCTCTCTAATTAGAGTTCCGTGTCGATCTTCGGACGTGCACAAGACAAATGATTTTAATTGAAATACCGGGTTCCGTGGATGTCACACATTCCTATGGGATGTGTTGTTTTCGGTTCCTCGGACTTATACGGCATATCTTATATGTACATAACATATCGTAGCTGAATTTTGGTGTTAATAAATAAGATTATAAAATAGGATATATTTTTTGGAAAAAAATGTTTTAATCAAGTGTAAAAGCAGTAGACAATTACACAAACAAGTCTATTGTGATATCTGTTAATAATTTCGTTTTTCTTCTTTCTACTGCTGTTACCTCAACTATTCATTTTATTCATTTCATCCATATTGTTCATTTTATTCATATTATTCGTTTTATTCGTTTCATTCGTTTTATTCGTTTTATTCGTTTTACTCATTTTATTCGTTTTATTCTTTTTATTTCAGAAGGTTATACTTTCTTCACCTACATAATTAATGACAACGTTTTTTATCGTTTTGTATAGTAACAATATTTTGTATAAGTACTCACTGCCCCTTTCCGGTACTCCTCATCATCATCATCATCTCGTTCAGTCCACTGTTGAACATAGGTTTCTCTGAGGGATTTTTGGCATTAATCCCCACATTGGTCATGACGGTTGAGGTTGGCCCTTTATTAGATTGTCGCAAAACCCATTTCCAAAATCAGTAAAAAACAAACAAAAACCACTTGGTTTCCTAACAATCGATATCAGTATCTCCAATCAGAAAGTTGGCCCCAATAAATAACAGAGTTAAACACAATAAATCACTTGGATTATCTGCTAAAAAAATATGGCCGCCACGTTTCCCGAATACAAACTAAACAACTGTTTATCGTACTGACCCTTAGATTCCTCAATCCATACATCTTAGATTTTCTTTTATTTTACGACTTGTCATAACATTTTTTACAATAACAATATTTTACCCGCTACAGGCCAAACTAGGACTTCAAGAATAATCACTGTCGGTCCTTCCAAACTTACCAATACTTCGTTTTATTTTTCTCAGATTAACTGCTTAATAAAAGTAGTGATAGCCTAGTGGTTAAGAATTCAGCCTCTCGCTCCAGGGGTGCTGGGTTCATGTTCATGGCGCGCAACTCTTAATAAAAGTGCATTTTTAAGTTTAAATATCACTTACTAACGGTGAAGGAAAATATCGTGAGGAAACCTTAGAATTTATAAAAAAATAATAATAATTCTAAGGTGTGTGAAGTCTGCCAACCCGTACTTGGCCAGCGTGACATACTATGGCCTTAACCCTCTCAACATGAGAGAAGGAGACCCATATTCCAACAGTGGAATGGCAAATGGTTCGATTATTATTTTAATTTTTTTTATTTTTTAACTGCTTAGTAGTTCCACTTATACTATTTTAAGAACTTTATTAATGGTAGGGCGCTGGTCATCCACAACATAATCTTAGTGTGGGACCAATGATCAATCGTTTTTGTACTTTTTAGTCTTCTTTTTGATTAAATATATAAATAAATAATTTAAAAATACATAGACATCTGCTTAGTTCTTTGACATCGCTTCTTTGATTGAATTGTTAGCTACAAAGTTGTGTAACATAAGGTTATATACATTATACGGTTTAGTACAGCATGCGATCCGTTATGACCACGTCTTAACAGTCAGTGGGGTGCAGTTAACAGAAATTCAATTATAAGTTTTACTTCAGTTGTGCCAAAGATTCAGTATACTACAGTAGTTCAATTAAGTTTATTTATAACTAGCTGTGCCTGCAACTTGGTACGCGTTGATTTCGTAAGTTTTGAAAAAATAAATTAAAATAACCTCTTTATTTGTTAACCGATTTAAATGAAAAAAACACAATGTTATGTGAAGCCTATCACAGTATAATTCTGAAAACTGCATTAAAAACGGATAAGCCGTTTCTGAGATTAGCGTGTACAAACATGCAGACGAACAGACAAAATGAAAAAACATTGTTTTGGGTTCTCTTGGGTATATAAAGGCACCCCATTAAGAATTTTAAATATATATTTGCCATGTACAGAGCAATCAGTTACAGTTTTATTAAATGTATAGATTCCTAAGTATGATAACGATACGTACGTTTAATAAAGTCGAAATATAACAATATTTCTTTTCCTTTCGCAAATCCTTCATTAAGCAGAAGTGTATGTATATAAAATATAAGCTGAAAATCATATGTACGTATATCTAACATTATGGACTGGAAAGTACATCCATAGAAATAGACCTTCTCATGAATGACGTACAACTGACACAATCAATATAATGACGCAATAAAATATGCTCCTGTGACGTCATTTTAATATACTTGAAAAAAATAGTACCCCGTCTAAAGTCGGGTTGACCTGTACATACAGCTACAAAAATAATCACGATCGAGTTACGTGGGGTCAGGGAGAATATTAGTAGGATGATAAAGGCAATGACAGAAAAAAAAGTACGTACATATCTTCACGCCAAGTCCCTTACGGGGTAGGCAGAGAGCACCGAGTGCCAAATAACCCTATCCTTGCATACCTGCCGTGCTTCTTCCACATTCCAAAAAAAGTACTTCATAAAAATATGAAGAAATGTAATTAATGTAATAATGAAATACAATGTAATGTATAAAATATTAAAATGAAATAATGCAAATGTTATATATTATAAAGGTGTATGAATTTGCAGTTCTGTATTGTTATCATCTTTGCATACCATGCTTTATGGCACACATCGCCCAGTTGACTCATAACCTGCGATCCAGTTAAGTTTGCGATGCGGTCGTCTTGCAGACTTCGAGTGGCGTAAAGACAAAGCGATAGCGATTTAACCGGTCAGAGATTATGTAACAGATTCTTTAAGAGTCACAAGTTATGGAGATATAGCCTTGGGCTTTTTAATGCAAAGTTGTACAGATTTATGGCATGCAGGCTTGCTCGATTACTTACCCCTTTGTCATCTCAATTATTTATGAGGCTCATTTGCGTCCATACGCAACCCTATAAAACAGTTATAAAAATCGATTCAGCAGTTCTGAATTCATTCTACATTTAACATTTTAGGTGTCTTCTAACATCGTTTGTTCATTAACTCCGTGACAACTAAAATATATGAAGTCTAGATATGATAGGTCATCTTGACTTAATGTCCTATGTCCCCAAGGTTGGTCAGAGGGTGTCCGCAGTAGTCCTCCGTCGTAAACGCTCTTGAGCTTCACACATCACGTTAGTCCACGCCAACCTGATACCCGTTGCCTCCGCCAACACGATGCGGCGCCATGTCTGTCATGGACAGCACGCTTTCTTTTCCCTTGAGGATTCCAATCAAGCGCCTGCTTCGGAATCGAAGTATGGTCAATCCAGCTCCATTTAAGGCGTTTGATCTGGTTATCGATTGGGCGCTCATGGCATGAGATGATCGCAGGCCAAAAGATGCCGAGTATACGGCGAGGGCAACGATTGACGAAGACCTGGATTTGGCGAGAAATTTCTTTTGTGACCTACGTTTCGCACCTGTAAAGCAGCACGGATTTAACGTTGGACCCGTAGCTTGACTCTTCAGGTCAGTTTCCGCGATTGCCAGACATGTCATCACGTAACAAAAAAGGTTAAAAAATAATCAGCACATCACTTCATTACTTGACATACTTAGGTATCTTCCCAAATTGTTTTTTCAACACGTCAGTGACAGCTGAACCATTGATGTTTAGTGTCCTTTCCTTGGATACCAAAAAACGCTTGTTTTCTACAAATTAGACCATAATCTCAAACGCTCAAGTTAATTGCTCATGAGATATGAATCCAGCGATTGATTCATACGAAAGAGGTCATAAACGTTCAAATAAATAATGAATAATATGAATTTATTGCGATCGAAATTTTCAAGTAGAATGCATCGTAAACTCTCGAATTTATTTATTTGCAATGTCGAAGAGGTGTCATGATTTCGTGACATTTCTGTTTATTGACATATTACTTAATGATAATCGTAAGATTTTCTAAAGACTGTAAGATTGTAATTACTAAACGAAATTACATATAACAATTAAAATTCAAAATTATAATTACTTAAGAAAAATACAATTAACAAAATTATACAACAAATTTTGCATAACAAAGATGACATTTTTTCTCGTTTCTCGAAATATGTAATTTAGTTATTGATATTATCGGTGTTTTTAATTATTGGACACAATTTTAGTGACAGTATGTTTTTTCACGGCACAGTTGTCAGTCGCAAAAAATCCCTACCACACAGTTCAATCATGTACTGTTAGGGATTGTGAGATTTATGATTAATTAATGAGTGAATCCAATGACGATCGCTTTCAAGGTTTCTAGAAAAATCTCTCATATAATATTAGCTTTTTAATTGGAGGGAATACTTCCTACTAATCTAGTCATGGTTTCGGGTAATTCGTTAAATACTTCACAAAGCTTCTTAATGCTTGATTTTGCACATATTTTTCAACGCTACTCCGTAATTGTTTGCTTCCATATTTTATCACATATTGGTGACATTTTAATAATGTTAATATTGTATCAGCTTTGTTATTTACGCCGAAAAGTACTCTATATATCATTATTATATTGATATTACTATTATTAAAATTTTTATACAGTAAAAGCAGCGACATAGATTTGAAAAAATATTACATACGTATATTGAGACCTTCGAAAAAAATTCGACAAAAACTTAAGCAAAGTCAATTTAAGTCAACAAGGAGCACGACATGTCTACGACAAGTGACATGAAAATTAATTATTACAACACAACTGACAGTTTTTACACTTGCCACAATTGCAGTGTCAATCTGATAGCCCTTTTGTCGAGGAGTTTCGAAGCGAAAGAATCTTTCATTGCAATGATTTGACGTAGGATGCATTTCAAGCGCTTAAAGCGCTTTAAGTAAATAGCTCGAGAATGGTTGTTTTTTTATCAAAACAGTATTAATGTAGTATCATACTTCTGTTTTTAGATGTAATGGTATAAAATCGTATATAATAAAAACAATGTTATCGTTTTTGTTTCTCTACGTTTAAAAAGATCCCAGTAATCAAAATTTCTGATAATCTTGTCATTCCCAACCAATTCCTTAAACAAATTCCCTAAACTTTGGTGCTCTTTCCGAACGAAATCTTCACCATTCTTCATATGCATAGTCGTTTACCAGTTATTTCAGAATTTTTTAATATAGCAACCCAAGCGCTTCATAGTCACTCGTACAATTTAACAGACTTATTACAATACTATTCGTGTGATGTCCGCGCGAGTGCGCATGAGTGGTTTCAGTTGACAAGTGATCGTTCAACGGGGGATTATAACACTTGGCGAATATTCCGGATTAGTCGCCAGTGTTGCCACCGGTCTTGGTGACATCTGTTCAATTGCTAATAGCAAGTACCAATTGGTTGATTGAAAAAATGCTTATTGTGTTATTATCATGTAACGGTCTTTCTAAAAATTTCTATTGTTTTTGATTATTTTGCTGCAATGAATTTGGTAAACTCACGTACGTTTTTCGGGATGGCCCGACTAGTTTCGGACCTGTACGAGATCCTTCCTCATGAGCTCCCGCCGCTTACAGCAAAGTCGCGACGGAGACAGCGTTAATCATGTGTATAAATACTCACGAAACATTTATTAGTAGAATTTGGTAAAAATATTCATTTCAGATTTTACCGGGTGGACTGGTGATGTTAAGTAAATGGTAAGGTAGGATACGATCTGCGGGCGACTGAATGCTAGCTCAACACACTGAAGAAAATTTATAGATCATATCTTGCACTCTTTCATGCACACGTTCAGCTGCCGTTGAGGGTTTTTTGAATAAAAATTGTGCATAACCCTACCCACGCTCAAAAAAAACGACTTGTTACAAAATTTTGCGAGTATTAAACTAATATTGATATATCCTCAGACCATGTCCTTTACGGGGAAATCAATCTATAAAAAAAAGGGAATGCAACTTAAAATTTCTTCTTTATAAACTTTATTATTATTTTATAATACTTACCTAGTTACTTTTTCTAAAAGTAACGTAACCATTGTCCTTAAATCAACTCAATATCTCAAATTCTCCGAACGCTTTCCTGAAATAACATTTCTTCAGTCAACTCATTAGAGCGTGCAGGGGACAAAGATCACGGCTCGCTGTTTGCATTGAAAACAGAAAAACTCAGATAATAGGACTGTTTGATACGACATCATCTAATTGTGTTTGTTCTACGTGCTTCTTGTTGGCTCTGCTGATACTTGTACTGTTAGACAATTCAGATAAAGGTTTGACAACAGGTATGAAGCAGAAAACAGTATTTTTATTTTGTGTAAGTTGATGACGATTCGCTACTTCGAAGAAATATTATTGAGCCAATCAACCATTGAAATATGTTTCCTTTTAGCACTAATCTTGTTATAATAATTTTCCAAATTTATCTTACTAAAAAACTTAACATCACGCCTGTAATTTGCGAAGGAGCAGGCAGAGGAGTGTGTTACACTCCCACGTTTCACGAGCCACGTTTACGTCCCATGGAATAGGTGCTGAGCCTATTACCATACACCGGGGACGGATCCAGACTCTGAGTCACTACTAGAAATTCTAAATTACAAAAATCCAATAGTACCCGACCCGGGGTTTGAACCCAGGACCTCCCGAGCGGCAGTCGCGCTCGCAACCATCCGACCAACGAGGCAAGCATTTATCTTATTAAGCTTTATAATTTTTGTATTAAGGCTAATTTACTTGAAATTATTTAAATATATGTAAAAAACTATACTACAGTCCTGTGCCTTCTCTTCGGGGAGATATGGACGTGAATTTGTTTTTGTTATCTGAGAATTTAGGATTTATCTATTGTGTTTGTCCTGCTAATTACGTAATTATTTGTTACCTACTCCTAACCTAACCTAACCTAACTGCAACATTCAATCGCGTCTAACATGCAACGTTACTGCAACGAAGATGCGTTAATACGACTAATTTTGACAGGTTGTTAGCGATGAAAGATAAAACTAATATACGTCAACATCGCTCATAATTACATGATACAATTTAGTAACATTACAATATTAATTGAAAAATTGAATCATAAGTAATTTTTAATTCAATTTGGGTGTAAAACAAAAACAATTTGGGACCCCCGTACAGCTCTTTAAATAAATACACTTTTAATATAATAATTGCACGTTGGACACGACTCCTGAACGGCATCCATTTAATTTGATCACGTGACAAATGTCGCAGTGACAGATGCTTTTCTATGATGGTTGCCACAGGGTTGACTAGTAATAGAAACGAATTCTCTTAGAAATTATCTCTTACGAATTCTCTTAGATACTATTATTATTAGAAATTGTTGATATTTTTTTTGTTTCAATTTTTTAAATAAAACATCGTATTATTATGCCGATTTTTTTTTTACTTTTGAAGGCGAATTAGAAAAAAAATTTGGAACGTAGGAAAAAAACTATAATTTGCAAAAAATTATAGTGGAATATGTAATTAGTTAGTAATATAGGTAATAAAAAATGAAATTCATGCATTTGGACTAATTCTTCGTCATTATAATCAGCCTCTAGGTGTCCACTGCTGGACATAGACCTCCCGTAATCGGCGCCATTCCTTCCGGTCCTGGGATAATTAATTATAGCACACAAGAATAACGTGACTTCCCTTTAATAGACAATAAAAAATGTATTATTGGACATACTATTTAGCAGTTTAAGGTATAATTAAATTACCCACTACTCACGTAAACCAGATCGTCATTTATGACAGAAGTACTACTTCGGTTACTTCTTATAAGAACAAAAATCACACATTTCTTAATCTAAATAAAAATTTTAAGTAGTTTTCATATTTTACTATTAAATGTGTCGTGAGTATTTATACACATGATTAAAAATGTACCGGCTTAATTCAAGTACGTTTTTCGCGATGGCCCGACTAGTTTCGGACCTGTACGAGATTCTTCGGCCCGGTCACCTCTATTGGGTATTATGTTCTTTAGAATTGCAACACCTAAAAGAACACTCGATTATGACTATTACCACTATACAATAGATTCTATAGTCGCGTATCCTCATTGCTTATAAGGGAGATTCTATAATTTCGAAGTTCAATTGCGTGTTCAGAAATATTTTGAACCCTATTCATTAGATTTAAGAACGAAATTGTTTATTTCATGTCAAACTGTGCTTTCCGTCATTTGACATGATTAAGGCGGGATGAGACTGTCAATTATTCATTACTTGTTTTAAATTAGCGACTGTTTTCACAATAATTGCTGACTCGTGTCTATAATATGTTAATGAAAATTTATTTCAAAGTCTGGAAGGTTTTATTCGCTTGAAAACCCAAAATAATTCTTTTGCAACATATTATTTTAAAAGTCACCTATATTCTTCTCCAAAGTTTGAGCTATAGCAAGACAAAGTTTTATCATAATTGCATTCTAATTTATAACGTCACAATGGGACTTCAAGACATATGCCTGCAGGAACATCATTAGCAACATCATTATCTCGTGCATTCTACCACTATTGGACACGAGTCTGCTGTCAGAATAAGGAAAGTAAGAACACAACAATAATAATAATGACCCATTTGTCATTCCACTGTTGGAATATGGGTCTCCTCTCATAATGAGAGGGTTAAGGGAATAGTCTGCCACGCTGGCCAAGTGAGGGTTGGCAGACTTCACACACTTTAGAATTTTTATTTTTTTACAAATTCTAAGGTGTGCAGGTTTCCTCACGATGTTTCCCTTCACCGTTAGCAAGTTATATTTAAACTTAAAACGCACTTTTTCTAAAGAGGTGCGTGCCATGGATTTGATCCCAACACCCCCGAAATGAGAGGCTGAATTCTTAACCACTGGGCTAGCACTGCTTTTTTTAACGTAAGAGGAGGGTAGTTTGTAACTTCTTAGAATATTCTGGAGTCTTCTCTGGGCCAAAATACTTTAGCATGGTATCCGGCTTAGTTATATTTGGAGTTTTTTATTCATCATAATCATTACAAATATTTCTGTTATTATAACCTAGGACACGGATCTTCTTTTCTCTCCGACTAAGAACTGTCAATGTTTAACTGTTACCTACGTATGCACACAAATAGAATTATACATAGATTTATTTTAGCCAAACTGAATTCTTTAGCCGTTAGTTGGGTAAATAAAATTTAAGAGAACTTTCCAAAATTTCAGCGCTATTATAATCGCAATAACCAATATCCACCGATTATGCTTTAAGGGTAGGGGCGATCGCGTGACCAAAAAGTTCAATTATGAATCGTAATAAATACAAACTGTAAGTGGCCGGTATTGCAATATAATTGGCATTCGGGGATGACCACTAAGGGTTGACGGGGTCATTAAAATTAGCTTACGTCTGATTACTTTCGCCAAATGGTCACATGGTGGCGTTTTAATAAAAGTAAAGTGTTCGCTAATAACGACCTACGGTATATAATTTAGGTCGTACGTCTCTGTTGTGGTACGGATCGTATTAAAAAAAAGCGTATTAAATGATTGGTAGAAGTCGGAGCTCGCAGAATATACAAGCTTTTGTATATACTAGTAAATGTACCGTGAATGTTTGTACATATGTGATTAAAAAAGTACCGGCTTAACTCACTAGTTTTGGACCTGTACGGGGTCCTTCCTCATGAGCTCGCGCCGTTTGCAGCGAGGTCGCGACGAAGGCTGCGCGCGATTTTTAATCATGTGTATAAATACTCACGAAACATTTGTATACATGATTATATGTGTAACGGCTTAACTCACGTATGTTTTTCGTGATGCCCCGACTAGTCAGCCAGCCTGAAACACATACGTGATTCAAGCCGGTATATAATTATGTTATCGTTCGTATTTGTAGACAGTTGAATGACTTGCCAATTATTTAAAAAGACAGTCTACTACAAACGACTGTCAAACGCATTGACATCGCTTATCCTTTCCCATTCTGAGAGGAAGATCACTATATCTTTTCTTTTTCTGTTCTTTCTTAATTTTTTTTAATTTTCACTTGCCTTTTTAATTTTGAGTTGATACTATTCTCCAAAGGTTGACTGGTGGAGAATGCCATTAGGCAATAAGTTTGCCCTTTGTTATGCCTGTATATGGTGTTCAG
>DWJK01001308.1:0-17416 GCA_018248815.1 Croniades pieria auraria | reverse complement strand
ACTGCCACTTCAGCTTGCTAATCCTTTGGGCTATGTCGATAACTTTGGTTCTCTGTCGGATCGCCTCATTTCTGATAAATATATTATATGTTCATTATATTTAACAAATATGTATTATAAATAATGATCCTAGTTATAGAAATTACACTTTTCATTCAATTTAAACTTTAATTACAGTCGGGTCTACTTATATGTCAGAATTTAAATACGAATCGCGATGAAAATGACCTACATTGAATATTCGTAGTTTCTAATACAATCTAACTTCTGTAACTTTCTATCAGAGCTTCCGGTTTAGTTTATTAAAAAATTTTACTTGCACTCCATTATGACTGATTGTGAGCATAATCAAGTATCTTCCGAGCATTTTAATAATCAAGACCACGTGTTCCGCTGCGACGGATGAAAATAGTTACGCAATCGCTTCACTGTTATAATTAAAAGAACGGCAATAAAACGCTAGAATTTTAACAACTCGGATGCACGACGGTTTTCCACTGATCGAGATTTTTATTTAAAAGCCCTAGACAGCATCCGCTTTGCGTCGATAAATGCTTGAGATGAATGGAACGGTGCGTGAGAGCACTATCTGATGGCGATGGCTGTGGCGCTAGGTGTCTTACAACTTTTTACCGCCAGCGTTACAGCGATGCGATCATGTATGCCACATGCCTACATGTCTATATGTCATTTTTATGACGTAATATTGCATTCAGAACAATATTGTGGACATGCTCGGACGAGAGTTATAGAAGTGACATTCACTTTACATGAATTTTGCTTTTTCAATCGTTTTGCCCGCACGTATTGGCAGAAAATGATAGTATCTAAGTACATGACTTTTGGCAACATTAAAGTTTTATTTGTGGTCACACTACGTGGAACAACACTGGCGCGCACGGCTATTGATGTATCTATGTATGTACATCGTCGTAGGCTACGAGAGTATTATTTATTAATTCCCAAGTATTATTATAAGTCGCAAATGTGTTAGTATATGTACATATATGTTATCATTAAATTATACAATGATTAATTATCCTTCACCTCGTATTCCAGTAAACGCATAACGTAACTGTTAAAACATGGTAATATTACACTCATCTACCTACCTCTTCAACGAAATACAGGCGTAATGTTTTGTTATATATTACTGCTATTTAAGACAATAATGTGAATTTATAGGGGCCATATTTCTGCACACAGCCTCCGTAAGCTCAATTCACAGATTGTCGTTGGCTAATTAGTCACAGAATCATGTGTGTGTAGGTAATCCTATACATGTCATTACAAATTCCATGGCTCTCCAAATTCGTCGGTAATAGATTGCAGTTTTTGCTTTAGTAAACAAGTGTAGTGACCCTATTAAAGCAAAACAATTTTGTATAGTTTTACTTGAAAGGATGCTTCTTTTTTACATTAATAAAAAAGTTTAAAATTCAATTCAAAACTATAAAGCTGGAAGGTCTATCTCGTTCATAAGATTAGTAAATCATAACACAACGCAATGTCATTGAAAGATTTTCCGAGCGAGCGTGTCTCGGACTACTGAACTTGTTTTTTTGTTCCCATGTAAGAATTTGTTCCTGGTTGACGAGTGAAGGCACGCCGCAGTCTCCCATACACATACCGCTGCTTCATACAATTTAAAATATCACCGATATCACTCGCATAACACATTAAAACAATTACAAATGCTCTACCATCAAACATGTTTTAGTAAAAACCGGCCAGGATGAATGGGCCTCGCTCAGCTTCACGTATCGGTCCAAGTTTCTTCAGCTATGAAAAAGGCGCCATTGTAGTCAAACATAACGGTAGCTGGTCGTTAAACACCGAAATTCCCGTTTTGAACACATAATCGCGAGTATCGAGCGTAATGAATATTGATTATATAGTCATTGCTGTTTTTCTTGGTATTTAACGGGGAGCAATATTTTACTGGACGCGCGCTGTCGTGTACTCCATATTAAACTGTTACAGTACCGGTCCCGACGATCGATTTAAATTTTGATAACTTAATTGACTGAAAGTAAACATGTAATTTTAAACACTGATTGTATCCATAAATTAAGTTTTACACTTTGTCTATCGCCATTAAATGTTCTATACTGATATTAGATTTTAAACCGTTCACATTTATTCTTCACGAGAGCCATTCCAAGCTGAATAAATTTACACGCAGTGTCGGAATTTCGATGCAAAGATATCATATCTATTTGCACAAAACATAAAAACGTTGACAACAATGAGATAATGAGAAATGTTAAGAGACTGTTTGTTACTTTAAGATAAACGTTCGTTAATCCAATTACCAGTGAAGAGCGCTAACGCATTAAAGCCTATGGACATCCTATCTACCATCAATCGGTCCGGTAGCTTTACTTTTTACACAAAAGCTCGTCCTATTCACACTTATTCATGTAAATGCATACTACAAGTTGTAGATGAGATCACTAACGCTAAATTTAACTTGAGCCGCGAACAGACGTGTCGGCGACTTTCCGCCGGACTCGTGACTTCGGGGAACCGATAGCCCATTGTCATGCCTGTTAAACAGTCTACAGTTACACTTCATGCCACGTTACTAATGTTTCCTTTGCACATGACTTTTTTCAAAGCGAGCTTTACGCAATTTTCTCTGCTTCGAACACACAATAAGTATCAGTGTTTATATTTTTGAGGAACCAGATTGATCGTTGCGAATTTTGGGACACGTGAAGTAATTTAATATTTTTAAATTGGAAATGTCTTTTTTTTATTATATTCTATACGATAGGCTTTATTATTTGAAATAATGCTTGTTTAAGTTAACGTTTTTTTTTTGTTTAGGAAACAATAACGAAATAAAACTTATCACATATTTTTATTACTATTCAAAATGCATAGGAGTTACATGTCAAGAATTCGAACTCTGTACGTGAAGATTATTGCTACTTATTATAATTTTTAATTATTATCAATAGTCATCTTATCGAGGAAACCTTTAAATGTTTACTTATATTGAAATTGCACAGTTTTACACAGTACTGGATCATTTTTGAGGCTTGTTGAGATTCACCGGCAGCCAACGTCCAATATTTTATATCCAGTCAATCGGACCACCAAGTCGAAAATAAGACGTCAGGCAAATTGAATCGGATCAAAAGGAATGAAATCTCGGGAAGGTATTAGAATCGACCGTTTCTGAGCGATTCGAATAAATAATTCCAAATACGCGAGCCTCTTTTGATATTGTTTATACCGAGAGTGATCCGCCGGTCTTAGGCTTAGTTCTACAGGTTGTTCCTAAAACTACAGATAAAATATCATACTAATTAATAAAATTTGATCAATTCTCTTCTGTCCTAATTGTCCATTTCCTGATTAACCCATTTGTATTGTTGTTGAAGAGAGTTATGTAATTACTTCCTGATTGTTTTCACATTTACAACACACTATCTAATTTCAAGTTAAGAATAAACCTTTGGAAAAGATCGACCATCCCGCTCACTCTCATAATCCTCTAATAAACCAATCTGTTATTTCGTATATAACGTAAGTAGTATTAAAAAATTCTGTTCGAGAAACTTCAATCTGATTAACATTATGTTGAGCGGAAAATTTTATTGACAGTTGTTGCACTCTCGGAAAATGTTTGATGAGCGTTACGATAACCACGTTTAAATTTTTACATAAAACTCACGGAATCCGGGTCAGATGAAACTGGTAGAAAATAAAATTTGATTTATTCAACTCAACCATATTCGTTATGAGGCCCGTCTACTTTCTAAGTGGGCAACCAACTAACCGCAGTTTAACTCTATATGTAAATCACATGAAAACGAGACCATTTGTGTAATGAAATTTATTTGACTGTCGCGGTTTTAGGCATGCGCAGTTGGGCACAGAGGGGCATAGCTGACGTGTGACTTGAACGGCAATAACGTCGTGTTTTCGTTATAGTAGGTGCGTATTAAGATTTGTTAATTTAATAGCGACACTAGTTAAATGGAGCAAAAAATGCCTAGAAGTTATGATAATAAAACTATATGCTTACAATGCAACATTCTGACATAAATTGTGCAGTAATTGAACGACATGTAATTAATTTACGCGATGTAACGTTACTTATTACCAATAAAATTATCAATGAAACTGCTAATGGACTCTAAGTCGCTGTTACTTGTTACAATAAAGAATAAACTTGAGAATAGTCACTCACATCGGATATGATAACACATTTCTATGCATACCCTTAACAACAGCAGACAGCAAACTTATTACAAATTAAAGCATTTACGTTCCATAAAGTATTTTTTAACGCATAACATAATAAAACAAAAAATATAGCAACGATAATATGTTGTTGTATGTCTTGTATATTAAACCTTGTTAACTATATTTAAATGGAAATCGACATACTCCTTCTGGAAAACGTAAGCGATATTTTTCATGTAGATGAATAAAAATAAACTAAATACCAAAAAACCATTTAACGGGCGCGTTTTATTACTCACAATTGATTTATATCATTTTTAGAATTAGGAGTCAGACAAAGAAATATATTACGCGGCATCGTAAAAATCAAAAGTGTAATTAGTGAACTGTTTAAGAATATTAATAGAAAACGTTTACGACTTTCATATGTAAATATACTCCTAAGCTCAGTTCTTAAATATAAATGTAATAAATATTTACCCAATTTTAGACTTTTACTGCAAAATTTAAAACTCGTTAAATCCTTTAAAGAAACATTTTTAAGAAAGGAGGTTAGTATAAAAGTATAACTGTTTCAGTGCTACAGCCTGTTTCATAATGGACTGGGTACTTACGAGTATATTACGCCTTAATATTGAACAAATTTAATTTGTCAGAGTAGTCATGATATAGATTTTAATAACATAGGCGTAAACACCTATCCTGGTATATAAAGTATCTAATAAAGAGAAATCCTATTGACCAAAACAGAAAAAATATTTTATGTTATCTAAAACCAAACACGCTCAAGGTATCCTTAGAACAAATCAATGAAGGACCCCTCTTCCCTTAGATATTTGCTCCGGTGGTCCAATCATCAAGATGATTAAATTGGTATACTGACTGGTATAGCATGCAAAATGATATACAATGAACTTAGTCCGACCTCGCATAATAAAGCAATCAAATAGTATCATTGTAATTCCGCTGTTACTGAACCTTACAAGCAAACGCAGATTTCTACGTTCACTAATTAATCGATACAGAGGACACTATTACTTAAGCATAGCTTTAAAATACAGGGACAATTCATATTATTTACCTGTTTATATATGTTAAATACTTAAGGATAGATTTGTTTTTTTTTCATTTTTTAATCACTAGTGTGTCTAAGTTCATGACATTGGAATCTGCCGTTTTTCATCTAACAGTTAAAGTCCGATTTACGGAAACAAACGGTCTTATTGCTTACCAAATCTGAACTTAAACTTTGACGTTAACCACGTTTAAACAACGGACTTAGGCTACGGTTGGTACTTTGCATACTTACCTTTTGCAGGATATTTACTACGACAAAAACTTGTTCCATTTTAATATCCTTCTCGAAGGCGAACTTTCGACGTTTCCAAGAGAATTGAGCGGAAGACGTTTTTGCAAATTGATCTTAAAGTTCCCAAAATGAAGAAAAATTTGATGGGAATGTATTACCTAGTGTCATATTGCAAGACATTACGTTAAATATTTTTTATATATGGTAACCTATACCGTATTTATACGCAATAATAGATATGGTTCAACTTTTGATGTAAAAATTACTTATTCTTGGTAATAATCGAGAACGCATACAAGGCTCTTGAATCTCGGCGCTCAATAACGCTAATGCTCTCCGATCCCCCAGTGCAAACGTAATCCCCAAATAGACACTGTCGACTTACAGAATCAGTAGCACTCAACGCTCAGCTATAAAGAACCAGTCGGGAAGATGATTTAAATCATCACCGATATTGATTTACTCGATCTCACGGCCGATATATATTAATATCGCCGCCCGCCGCCGTCCGTTTATCGATATTATATTCAAGACATTGTCGATATGGCGGCTTTGTTCGTACAAACATTTATATGTTAGATGTCCGTCCATTGTGTGAACTACAAAGCGAGGTATTTTATATCTATCATAATCTGACGTGTGGTCAAATGTGTCGAAGCGTTAAAGATTTATACCAGCGCTCACGATTGTGAGTTTTTATTTACTGTACGTTTTTATTGTCAAATAATGTGTTGCATATGTATATGGCATCATAGTTAATGATGTCGTCTCGCGATGCCGAGGGGCACTTACGTGGATGACGTTTGATTAATTGTGAACCTGTGCTGCACAGATAATTAAAACATTTGTTATATTATGCTAATTAGACTACTGTTAATATGATGCTATAATAAAACAGAATGAATGTTATTACGATAAATAATTGTCTGTTGCCTATCTAACTGTGCTGCACTACAAATTGCCGAAGCAGTATGCAAGTAAAAGAACAGTAATGTCGTAGTAGTTCATCGATCCGAATGTCTGGGGTTCGAATCCTGGTACGCCTCTATTTTCAATTAAGCTCATTTTTAACATTCAATATCACTAGCTATAAATGTGATGAAAAACTTACCGAACCTGTATTACTTTAAAATTCTCAATAATGTTCTCTAAATAGGCTGTGACGTTCGAACTTGACCAGCTTGGCACAGTATGACGTAAATTTTAACATTGTAAGAGAAGCCCCGTGTCCAAAAATATAACGATAAAAAGCTTACATTATAGGAAAACAGACAAATTCCAATATAACAAAACACACGAGCCGAGACGAGATAACAGATGAGACGAAACGAGCGTTTAAAAATTGTACCGTTTTCATTTCTTAATAAAGATTATTCAAGAATCGAGTCAATACTTTTAACTTATTAAACTCATAAAACAATGTTGCAGTCTAGTCTATTACAAATTCAATGAGAAAATGTTATTTCTTAACTACGAAAAAATATATAAATGCAATAATCATAAACAGAAAATGTTTAGGAGATTACGTTAATTTAAAAGACGTTTTATTCTTTACGACCTCGCTACTTTTACGACAATCTTATGAAACAAAATAGTACGTGTGTAAATAGGAATTCTTCTGTAGATTCTAATAAAGATTTCATCACGCCTGTGTTTACTTTAAGGAATAGGCAGAAAAGTGTAGTACAGTCCCACGGTTCACTATTTCAACTTATCTCCCACTATGGAATAGCTTACTGCCATATACTAGGCACAAATGCAGACTCCGCGCTACTAATGCGAATTTCAATTTAAAAAACTCAATGTCACAACGCCCTACCTGCGCGAGGCGCACAGGACAGTCGCTCTAATGTGTATCTTTACATATAAGTGTTCTCATGCTCGATAATATCATAAAACATGCTTGGCATGTGCTATAATATTGTTTGTGAAATGCGCGGCAAAGCTCGCCCCAGGTACTGGTCACTTACTTTGTGGCGGCGTCTTTACTCCTCACTGTCACACGGTACGACTAATTTTATTTATTGGCATCTTTTATAAATCGTAAAACTGTAGAATGGTTCGTGTTTGACATTTGTGGGCGGTGCACATAAGTGATGATGCGTCTAATCGATTTTATCGGTTTAAGTATCTCAATTCTTTGTATGTCATAATCAGCGGTAATGAACTAAGAATATTGAATAATAAAGGAATAAACAGATTTCATAGTAAATTATCTTATAATTTTAATATATCTATCTTGAAATGACAAAAACGGAACAACAACCAACGGTTTCATTACATCACTACATATGTTACACCCCGAAGTGATTCTAACACCTTGTACTCGGTCAATAAATAGATAATATACGTACCCTATTACAACACTATCGCTTTGGTCAGTGACTGGCGACTTAAAACAGCCCTTAGAACAAAACACACACGGACATCAAGAGCAGCGAACAAGCGATATAAATGACACATAAAAAATTAATGAGGGATATTTAAAAAGCACTTAAACGGTATGCAGTATATATCGATCCTCATACTTAAATATGCTCTGTCATTAATATGGCCATAAATGGAAATCAGTTAGTCTCCACAAGTACAATGCATCATTTTAACGATACAAGCGAGATAACAACGCGCAAATATGAAACATATTGCATCATTATGTAAATACATTTAAATCATTTCAGTAATTACATTTCCCTTGTACAATGTGGGGATAATAATTTTATCAGATTCACAATTAACGTCCATTGTTCGCGTTCCCAACTGGGACATGGGCACGGACACCCGCTTATTCCTTTACTAATGTATTATAAGATAATATTTAGTATTCGATTCAATAATTGGTTATTTAATTATAATAAATTGTTTCTGAATTTCTATTGAGGAATTTACGTGGTAGTACTGCTCGTAACGTGGCAAGACCTGTTGAAATTATTCGACAAGCTTCTTAGCTATGAACCACGTTTCTAACATCTGCCTAACCCGTGCATGCGTAATCAAAATAAAAATATTATTTTAGTAGATTTATTCGATAGTGACCGGCAGATGTGTCGGCGCGCGCTCCTTGCTCTCTATTTTTGTTGGTCCTTCATTGTATTTGGGCAAGGGTCTCAGAGGGTCAATATCCACTAGGGCTTCCGTTCGATATTCCGTTTATTTCTTGTTTTGTCTGTAAACATCTTAAGTATTCGCCGTCAATCATCCAGACGGATTTGGCATTCGCCAAAATGCATTCGCCACCATTCACCCCTTTAACTAAACGTGAGTAAGAGGCTTGGTTTTCATAAGTGAAGTAAAAATACTAAATGGACAGTAGTAATATGAATATATGGCCACAGATTTGATTTGCATATTACCAGTACAACGCGCGATGTGAATGATGCGAGCACTAGCACTAACACGGCTGTTATAAATACCGATTTTCAAACGAAATTTTCTGAGCATTCTGCTAATGTATACTTAGTCTGGCCATAAACACTGTTACAATTAAAAGTAAAAAAAAAATATTACTTTTGAATTTGGGATTTGTAATTTTTATATTATTGTTCGTTGTGTTTTGTAATTTTCGCGCCAATATATTGTAAATATTTTGTAATATTATAATGGAGTGGGGTGATAAAGAGAACCGAATCGCTGTGATAGCGTTACATAAAGTAGGTAAGGAGCCAAATTCGATTTTTAAAATCCTCCATACGCTTGGCATTAGTCAAATGTTTGTGTACCGGTCTATTGATAGGTAGCATGAAACTTCCTCTGTTTGTGACAGAAAAAGATTTGGCCGTCCACGTAGTGTTCGTACGAAAAACGCGATCCAAGCAGTAAGGGAAAGAATTCGAAGAAGTCCGAAAGCAAAAGATTTTATCTCGGTTGATGACGATAGAACCTAGAACCATCATGCATATTTTAAAAGATGACTTAGGACTTGCAGCCTATGAGAGACGCACTGGTCGTTTCTTAACTGATAATTATACTTAAGCGGTACGCAAAGGGAGGTCACAGAAAAATTTAGTTTACGGATAAGACAATTTTTATAATTGAGCAATATTTTATCAAACAAAATGACCGTATTCATGCTGAAAGCTCTAAAGAAGCTTCCTAATTAGTCAACAGAGTACAACGTGGGCGTTATCCGACCTCTGTGATGGTTTGGTGGGGTGTTAGCTATGAAGAAGTGACGGAGCCATATTTTTGTGAAAAAGGTATCAAAACATCGGCACAAGTATATCAAGATACCATTTTTGAGAAGGTAGTTACGCCCTTTAACAACACCATGTTCGATAACCAAGAATGGTCCTTTCAGCAAGACTCGCCGCCGGGTCATAAAGCTTGATCCACCCGATTTTGATTAGAAATGAACGTTCCGGACTTCATCAGAGCTGAAGACTGGTCGTCATTTAGTCCAAATCTTAATCCACTGGATTATGATGTATCCTCAGTTTTAGAAAGTAAGGCTTGCTTTAAACGTCATGGTAATTTTGAGTCCCTAAAACTACGATTGGCAATGAAGAATTTTCCCATAGAAAAAGTGTTGCTATTGATAACTGGCCTCAACGTTTAAAGGACTCTATTGCAACCAATGGAGACCACTTCGAACAAGCTCTATATATTTTTATTGGTTTTATATTAATGTATTAAACTACCACACAAAAAAAAAAAAATTTTTCTTTGTAACAATATTTATGGCAAACTAAGTATACACATGTGTATATACGTATATCATGGTTCAATAATATCCAATATTATTAACTCTTACCAAGTCTGGCACAGATAGGAAGTAGGCTGATGATAACGTGAAGTCTGTAACAGACCCGGACGCAAATAATTTGACTATAAATTATAAATGTCGATAATTATAAATAACAACAGCATGAAATAACAAATATGCGACATAAAGATTTAAAGATCAAACATGGAGTACACGATGTCAAAAAAGAATCTAATGCTAGCGATTACGAAAAATTTTACTTATTTAAATGTGTTGTTCATAAGACTAAATCATAAATATATTATCTCATATCAGTTTTAATTAAATATGTTCTTCAATTTCCGTCAGTGTAAGCCGCAGTGTGTGGGAGCCAGTAGTCGGGCAGAGAAATCAGTAACGGGCGCCGTCTCTGATCGGATTAACACTATTTACTTCACGTTTCGCTACCGACCACTCCACTTGTCTTTTTAATGTGTGAATTAATTTAAATCGACCTTTGGAGCATGAAATTCCCAATCCATTACTAGAAAGACAGGTTAATGCGCGATTGCCGCGATGTAATAGAACAACTCCGGTGCGAATCCCCGTATTCACTTACATACTGATCACAGCGGGCGAATTCTTGCTTCAGAAAAATCCTCCATTCGTCTCTTTACCCGCGTGTTACTTTTATCATAAGGGAACATAAAGACGAAATATATCATTTTATATTACCGTTAATTAAATAATCGTTTTTATATTTATACATATCCATATACTGTACGTCTAGGTGTTAAAGACTAATTAATTGATAAACGAAATAAATTGATTCCTTTGTGAACTAGTCACAGCCGCTCGTCCGGTGTGAAGGGCACGTAATCGGAGGCTACTTTTCAGGTGTCGCTCCTTGACGATAATTCCAATGAGTAGCATTCGAACGTGAGACAAGTGTGGGTAGTATCAGTAACAAAATCATTAATAGGTGTTCGATCCCGTTAGTTGTCAGTCTGATGAGTTATTTTTAATTTAACGAGATGTATGTCAAATTAAATTAAACAATATACCTACATCTGAGAATCCGGCCACGCCAATCGGGTGTGTTCATCTTCACCAAACCGATCACGATATTTAACGGAATTTTTTTGTACTGTACATTCGTGCGGAGGAATATTTTTACTTTGTCCATTTTTTGTTGTCGCCTTGATAATACTTTATAATTTCGGATCCAACAAAATATAAAGTACGGCTTTGTTATTATAAAGTGGGTGAATGCGCGAAGACACGAGACGTCGGATAAAGAGTCAATTGACAATCAGAGCTTGGCGCGGCGCTGAATATAATCGCTGACCGCGACGGGTGATTAAAAAATATTGCCACTTTAGAGTGTTAAATATCACAAAAGGATGGTCATATTTTCAAAATAATTACGTCAATAATTGGCACGCAAGCGGAGGCTCTCGTAGGCTCGCGAGTTCGTCTCATTATTCGCATTCTGATTTTACCACCAACCGAGACAGATTAATCGTTTTAACTATATCATAAGTTTATACGCGCGAAGGGCCGCCCCGCGTCAATTACTTTGCAAAAATACAACTATCTATTATTCACGCTGTGGTTCATGATCTATCCCGCGGTAAATGAAACTCATATCGCATCATTTATACGCTATCGCTTCACTTCAATATTTTTTACTAAGAAATACTAGTTATTTAATGGGTGAAATAATGAATATAAATGATATAGTATACCAATTATTGGAGACCAGTAAAGGGATTATTTTGCACATTTCAATTTATTTCTAGTGGCTGATGAAACACCACACTTAATGAAGGCAAATTAAGATCAGATAACATTTTACTAATTATAGAACTACAGTATTTTGACGAATAACACATTTTAGGTGTGTTGCAGAATTAGAAAAATTTAATGCACCTCCCAGTGACACACATATACAAGTACTCGTATTTTTTGGTCACATGTATTAACGAAAGAAATATACAAAAGCCGTCACTGTCTTAAATGACAAATGGCTGTATGAATGGAAACTTTATCTGCATTGGATAAGTTACAATAGAGGCGCACCGACCATTCAATACAATAAAAGCTTACAATGGCGTTGAAACACATGAATTCTATCGCTTCATCGTCCTTCATAAGACATGTTATAATTCTTGCACCCTACTTTAGCACACGGACGGCCAAAATTTTCAGGCTTATTCCACTCGCCATAAGGGCATGAATAGCTCCTGTTTAATATAAAAGGACCTAAACACCAATATAAGATCTCAAATCTTTAGGTAGAAATCTTGAACTTTTAACAAAAGGTATGATCACGTCAGATAATTTTATTAAATGCTCAGAGATAGACTAAAAAGAATTCCATGAGGTACAAACATTGATACAATCAAAATAGTTAAACACTGGCCAGTAGTTTTGTTACAGAAAAACTTATAGCATACATTTGTGCATCAGTGCCCAATAAAACGTGTCACTGCATCGTAATTTCTTTATTACTCGGATGTGGTATATTTATATCCGTTTAAGGATTTCAATAGATGTTCTTTCTTCTTCTCAACCCTTTCTTTCCACAGTTATGGTTTTAAGATTAATAATCACTTACTGTAACGGCGAAGAAAATATCACCAAAATACCGGTATACCTTACATTTTAGCAAAATGTCAGCCGGCGTTGAAACTAGCCTTAATCTTTCTCATTTCAAAACACGCTCCCAGAGCCAAGTGTGAGCAATATATATGTGGCTATATTTAAAAATCCACGTCTGCATATTGATTTGAAAAGACCTGCAAACGAACAGCAGTAGTTATCACTGGCCAGTGCCGCCCGTGGACATTTTCAACCGACTTCGAATAGAACGTCGGAACAAGGTAGTTAGTGTGAATTAGTTTGATTAATAGTAGGTATTAATAAAAATATGAGTCGGCTAGTATTTGTTGTTAGCAAAACTGCGGACATTCAACTGCCACTATCATCAGTCTGACTGGTATTTGCCATGATGAGTGCACGCAGTATCACTTTGTAATTACACTATTCGAGGTCGGTCACCGTTACGTTGCACAGGACTGAAAGTTACCTCCAGTATACTCCAGTGTACTCTAGCATACGTTCAATTTATACTGAAACACAAGCTGTTCTAGCAACAATTGCTTCTCGTTAGAAATAGACGTAGCGATTCTACCCCATACGAACGGCATAAATGTACTTAATATACCACACGCAATTACCTATGAAAATATTGAGATACTATGACATAAGTGTATGTCACATAATATAACTGATGAAACGTGGGAGTGTACCACAATCCTCTGGCTACCCCCTCTGGAATACAGGCGTGATGTTACGTTTTTATGACATGTGTAAAACGTCAGTTATCCAAAGTTTTAGAGCGTCGACCACACCCTTGTAAACATCAATTGTGTAACCATTTACAATATAACTATAAGCGAGGGGGTTATTATTGAAACACGCGTATAACTCGTCTGTTTGAATTTGATAAGTATCAAGCTTTTACTGTAGACACCGGCGATGCTAGGGATACCATAATTCTCTCAATTTAACACGAACAAAAATTGTTATAAGCTAATTAGTGAAATACAAATGCTATGAAACTTTTCTCATTATAATCTGTTCAATTTGTTAAAGCGATAGAAGTTTCTAGATAGTTTTCATTTTATTTTCCCTTAACATTTAACTTTTAACTCAAACATTAGCTGTAATCAATAATCCGTAAGTATAATTGTTAGTTTTGTATCTCGTAAATTACAAAATAGAGTCCAGAGCGTACCAAGGGTACCTTATTCTTATCCATTAAAATCGTGCCAGTATACTAATACTGGCATGGTTTTGTTGCTGAAAGTAAAACAAATATGCCGCTACACTCTACGACAGTTATAATTAAAAAATTAAACAATTAAAATCGTGTATAACAAATTAATTAAATTGTGTATAACATGGATTTCATGACTATTAGTAATCGTCGTTTCGATTTCTAACCAGAATTAACATTTGTGTGACTGTCAAAAAATTTTTCATAAAAAAATATATATTAATATATAGGTTTATATGTAGTTTATGAGCCGTTTTCTAACCAAAAAATAAACTGTCCCAAAACCTGAGATGTCACGAGATGATATTATTATGTAATAATAATAATTATGGATACCGTAATAACGCAACAGGCTCGAGCATAGCTATGCATTATGGCCTCAAAATCCCGCAAATAAGGGGTGCGACACACCTGTCCCGCGCCCTCGCCGACACACGACGCTAACGCCGTCGGGTAGCTCACGTCCAACGTAACTTGAACTGTCACTTGCGCAGAAACAATCAACGATTGCGTTTTTAAATTTCGCGTCAGCAATTATCAATAGCTGGTATCTCCGTGATGTGTATTTTCAAAATAACCAAACAACAATACTGTGTTTGATGTGATGTGATTTTTTTGGTTTAGAATTGAAATTAACAATTTGAGTTTTTTAATGTCAGCATGTTTTAATCCTTGTGAGAATACCTTGGTATCGATGGAGAATAATCTGCATGCTTCCCTATCGACACTAACTTCGTCTTTGATACCAAATCTTAATTTTTTATGTATGTATAACTTCGACTTGTAGTACTCTTCAATCAAATTTTTTTATTTACCAGTAATGACAACTATCTAGATAACTTAGTCCACTCACACTATTGAGTTTAAGAATAAAAACATATCTATCATTGCATTTCTTCCTCTTTCACAGATCGTAATGATTTTGATTAAAATTAAGAACAATCGAATTTCTTAATAAATAATAATAAAGTACTGGCAAAATAATATTGGTGTTAATAAAACAATTGCCTAATATACTATGAATAAATATGATAAGCGCTCGTATATACTCGTAGGTACACGGTACATGGTTTCCGAACGCTATAGAGTCGACGAAGCTCAAGCAAAAATTGCACTCCTAAACGCATGTATATGTCCCAAACTTCTGAATATGTATAGCAAGTTCCATTGTAATGGATATGGTGGCTGGTCCCAATTGTTGTGTAATGAGGTGGGTTTGCGCGGGGTCCTATATTATTCAAGATTAAAATTCTTATTACCTCCGGATGATGTTATTAGCCCACGAGAGGGTGTCCATCAAATTATATTATTGAGTAACGATGCCTGCGACCATGTATAATTTTGACATTTTAACTATTTTAATGGGCAATGCAGGTATGTTTGTTTGGGTATAATTGTGTAAAATACATTTTGGAATATTTCAAAAGCAGCGCTTGAAAATCTTTTCGTGTTAACTAACATCACGCCCCGAAAGGGTATTCAGAGGAGTGTAGTATACTCCCATGTTTCATCAGTTACGTTTAAGTCCCATGGAATAAGTGATGAGCCATATTTTTGTATGGATTTCATATAAACTTCATTCAATATTAAGACTTCATTCAATTATTACATTGTAATGTTATGGAGTTTGCGCAAATAAATGTATGTATGCAACAAGGACTTCCTATCATACAAAATAGCAAAAATTTATCAGTGATTATAAATCGCATTATGCGTCGTTATAAATGACTGTTAATGACATATGTACATACACGTGCATATAAAGATATTCGCTATATATAAATACTGATGTAGATATGCACGTATCCAGTGTAAATATTTAAATATACCAAACGGAAAATGAGGCAATTAAAAAGGAGTCTTATTGGACATTTAAAATGGTTAGAAAAAAATAAAAAACTACATTATATTCATTTAAGGAAATTTTTAAACAAGTTGTTACGTAGACTGCGCGTTATGTGTAACTGGATATAAAGTTTCATCATCATCATTATCAGCCTATTTCCGTCCACTGCTGGACATAGACCTCTCCAATAGCACGCCACTGAGCTCGATCTTCAGCTCATCGCATCCAACTGCTGCCAGCCACTTTGCGTATATCGTCACTCCACCTTGCTGGAGGGCGTCCTTCGCTACATTTGCCAAGACATAAAAAGTTTATCCTATATATAAACAAATTATATGTTTTTATCATATACAATAAGACATATCGATAAATAAAAACATGTTTTAAAGAAATTGTCTTATTTAAGTAGCGTAGTAAAATTAGGTATTTCTGTACTATGTAAAAGATTTAAAACAACTGTATAAAGTAAAATCAATGTATTATTTTACGTGAAAAACAAGAAAAATTTGACATATTAATAGCATATGCGTAACAAATATGGGTTCCAAAAATCTGACAACGCGACCCGTGCATTATAATAAGAATGGGTCAAACACGTAATTATGCACGTAACACTTCGACGGGAAATCCCCCAAATTTCAGCACAAAGGGTGGTCGCACCTGTCTCTAACGGCACGCGCCGCCTGCCTACCCTCTACTCTAAACTCAAAGTAACTTTTACCATGTGCATTTTTATTTGCCATTCAAAACGCAACAACTTTATCCAACCCGCTTGCGTCAATTTCTTTTATTATGAGCCAGCATTTGTTATTTATGTAAATCTAAATATATGTATATTTGGATGTGGAAAAACATAGCATTTTAACACTCCTTAACACATGATGAGAAGAAATAATATGACAAAACTGAGCTTTAGCGAAAACAATCGCTTTACCTCTGGTAGCAGTTAAAACTCTTCCGAATCCTAATGAGGTTGTGCATAGGCACGTAAAGCTTTATTTGTGCAGAGGTACTCACAATGACGCCCATGTTGCAAGGGGTACTAGTGGCCAAACCTGTCATGCGTTCCCGCCACACGACTCGGAATTCCCTCTGAACTCGGTTCAACTATGCGAACTAATTGTATTGATTTAATCTATGGGGTCACGTGGATAAACCTGTTTTAATAATCTGTTAGAAATATTAGAAAACATTTAAGTTGACATCACGTTGTTGAAATAATAAATTGTTTTTTCTCATTTAAGAAATCAGTATTTACAAAGTCTATATATATAAATTAAATAGACACGTCATCAATATTTACAGTTTCTTATTGGAATAGCTACACATACCCATTGGAAATATCGGTATAGCTAAGGTTCCTCAATTTTCAACATCACCGAAGTTGATGATAAAATAATCACTTCTATTATTGAGTACTCAATTTATTTATATCTTCACACCGATAGTTAAATACCTAAAGTTCCTCCTCCTCCTTGTGTCGGTCTCCTCAATGCTGAGGGTCGTGACCTCGACGAATTGCATCGTGGACGATCGCTC
>DWJK01001307.1:0-17417 GCA_018248815.1 Croniades pieria auraria | reverse complement strand
ATCGAGCGCCCGACCTACACCAACCTCAACAGGCTTATTGGACAGGTACAGGCCATCAAGCGTTTTGTTTACATTTTATATAAAAAAGTAACCTGCCTTCAATTAAGTTGGAATACAATATACCGGTTTTTGTATTTGGAATACAATATACTTGGAATACAATATACCGGTTTTTGTATTTTCTATAATAACATAGAAATGGAATACAGTTCGAGTTACATCAAGATCTCATTTATCTACTTCATAAAAAAATCCATCGCATAAAAAACACTTCTATAAAGCTGAACTTGAATATTAAACTATAATATGTAAATGGCCTTCAGCGTAACTAAGGGCCATAATGGCATTTAGCTAATTACGTATGAACTTAAATAAATAGGTATTAAAAAAAAATTTTCTGGCAGATCGTATCCTCAATCACGGCGTCGCTCCGCTTCGACGGCGCGCTGAACGTGGACCTAACGGAGTTCCAGACCAACTTGGTCCCGTACCCGAGGATCCACTTCCCGTTGGCCACCTACGCGCCAGTCATATCCGCCGAGAAGGCCTATCATGAACAACTCACAGTTGCCGAGATCACCAACGCCTGCTTCGAGCCGGCCAATCAGGTAAGGGTTTATTGGGGGTTTCTGAAAAAATTACTTTTAAGCCATAAAACTCCGCATTATTAACATTTGTTTGTATATGTATAGGTACCTGTCCTTCAACTTTACTAAAACATACTTAATTTTAAAAAGTTGAAATTATGTACTTACTGTTATTTTTATGTTTAAAGTAAACAACCTTGTTTGATAAATTTTCTTGGTAACTAATCAGTATTCAACTTCATGAATATATTTAAACTTCTATTTATATTGGTAGAAAATCTTCCTTCTCAGGAATAATTGAAATTTACATAGCTATATGGAGAAGGCTTGTTGGAACAGCGCCAAGTGTTGGCTTCTGGCGCCTAATCAATATTTGTATGCAAAACTTACGTTCCAGAAAGTTTATTCTACTTAGTTTAACATATAATCAAGTATGGCTCACCACCTACTCCATGGTGGGACGTAAAACGCCTTTGTCTTTTCCGACATTACAGGCGAGGTTATATGTAAGTAGATTCGACTTTGCCTATGTTTATCTTCAGAGGAAAGAAATATTGATTTGCAAACGAGTACATTAGAACAATACAGGACAGGGCGCGATGGCCCTCATTGGGGGAGGCCTATGTCTAGCCGCAGACTGAGCTAGACTGATCACGACGACGATGACGATATAGTAAAAAGGAACTTTGAAAAGCTATCGTGTAAATCTATAGATTATTATGTCATATTGGCTGGGACATATCTAAAGATAATTACAAACAATTATAGATAATTGTTTGTAATTATCCATAGACAATCTATATCTCTATCAATAATCTACAAACAATTATAGATAATTACAAACTCTCGTCAAAGTAATATTATCGTCACAATTACAACTGACAACCTATCAACTTGAACAAAGTATTGTCAACTTAAATGTTGTCAGTTTGAATCAAGTGTTGTCAACTGAAATAAACATGCAAAAATTTTTTTTTTTACAGATGGTGAAATGTGATCCCCGTCATGGAAAGTACATGGCGTGCTGTATGTTGTACAGGTAAAACTAGTTACTTTAGCTTACGAGTTAAACAAGTTTTATTTTTCTGTCTTGACTATTACAACGTCACGCCATATCCTTAACGGGGTAGGCAGACAACCCAGTGCTATACAACTTATTTTCTTACAAACCTTACGTGCTTCAGCTACATTCGTCACTCTCTTCTTATACATTTTAACGTTTTCGAAGACTTCTTCCTTTTTTAATGGTTTCCTACTTTTCTTAAGTTACAAAATAATTATCTATATACATACGCATTGTCTTGTGTGCAGAGGTGACGTGGTGCCAAAAGACGTGAACGCGGCCATCGCCACCATCAAGACCAAGAGGACCATACAGTTCGTGGACTGGTGCCCTACAGGTTTCAAGGTACGTGTGGTTACATCTACATCTAATAATGAACCAATTAAAAAAAGAGACGCACCTTTCATCCCCCGTATGTACTATACTTTTAAAGAACATCTTTAAATGAAATGCTACGAAAATGATAAAAATAACAGGATTTGTAACACTTGCTAAATCGTATGATAATATGAATAGCGTTAATTAATTACATACTTTATTTTATTTTGGCGTTTATATCCGTCAATTGCCATCTGAGTACCGAAAAAACCGTTATAAAGAGAAATCTATAAACATTTAATTAATATGTGTATTAATCGTTCTTCAGGTTGGCATCAACTATCAACCCCCAACAGTGGTACCAGGAGGCGATCTGGCCAAAGTTCAGCGCGCTGTGTGCATGTTGTCCAACACCACCGCCATTGCCGAGGCCTGGGCCAGGTGAAGATTTTAGCTATCGTAATCCAAAACAATAGACCATCATACACAATCTATTGTCATCAACGCCCTGTAAAAGACAATAGCGCTTCCATCTGCAAATAGTGTTGCCAACTACATGACATTGCTGCCATACGTTTACAATAATGATAAAGCTTTTCTCTACAAGGATATTGTCATACAGCAAACTTTATTATGATTACCTGACGTGTAAAACCACCAGTGTCAAGTAACACTCAAAAGCCACTCAAAGTTTTAAAAACATCTGATACTAGCTGAATGTAAAATTAAGTGAGCAAAATGCAGAATTATTAACTATAAACATTTAGAATTATTTACTTAGAAAATATACACATTTTTTATCCAAGTCCTTTGTGCTTCGATTTTTTATAAATTATATAACTAACACAACACTTTACCTCAACCAGATTGGACCACAAATTCGACTTAATGTACGCAAAGCGTGCGTTCGTCCACTGGTACGTAGGCGAGGGTATGGAGGAGGGAGAGTTCTCCGAGGCTCGCGAGGATTTAGCCGCCCTCGAAAAGGACTACGAGGAGGTCGGCGTGGACTCCACGGAAGGAGAGCTCGATGAAGAAAACGAGTATTAAATATTCAAGTCTCTTTCAAGGCTACTCATTCTCAAAATCTATTAACTGTATTAATATTTATATTGTCTTTGACATAGTTGGAGTATACATGCAATCTTCTCAATACGTAATTCGAGCGGTAGATGTATTTATTAATGTAACGTACTCTTAATTGCCAGTTAAAAATCCTTCCAATTGGTACGTTTGGTAGATTTTTTTATTTGTTTGTACTTTTCCTCCCAAATATTCTGATTGCATTTGAATCTATAATCATTTAATAATATTAAGCTAACAAGTAACTAGATGTAAGAAATGATGAGCTTGATCGAATGTAACATTGCTTAACATCAGTGCAAACATTTACGAAACAATTTTGTGGAAATGAAATGTAAAGTTTGGATCTTTTGTTTAATGTGAATTTGATAGCAAGTGATGCATTTATTAATTTAAACAAGTGATATTGTAACCGAATATTCGGATATTGGTCGTAGATATAGAATCTCATTTATCTCCTTCGATATAAGCTAACTTATTGAAAGTTTTTGTTACAATTGTGCTTCATATCGATAATTCTGTATGATCGTGGATAATTTATTTTAACTGCACAGTAAAAAAATTTACACAATAAAGATATTTTTATTTTCAATGTTGCCATACATAAAAACACATTCAGATTTTACCATTATTACTTTAAAAGCATTATAAATGTTTAATATTTTCTTTATCGAAAAATAAGTAAAGAATTATTACAAAAGTATTTACCGTAACCGTACCCGACACAGTAATAAAACAGGAAATTGTTACTGCCCTTAATTATACATATTTAGTGTCTCTAAATACAGTGTCTCTACACACAGGGTTTGCAATAAAAATGCAATAGAATTTTGCACCTGGCTTGCAGTTTTAATGCAAGCCCTATGTGCATCACTCAATGAGGTAACACCAACAAGAATGAACATCTTTACACCAGGAACAACATGTTTAGGGCACATTTCTATAATAAAACAGTAATATATGTAAGAAAATAAAAAAAATATTTAATATAACTGCAATATAAGCGTAACATGTGTAAAAAAGGGCCATTTTCATGTAATAGCGGATAAAACAAAATGGCGGAAATTAAGTATGTATCGGTTATTTGCCTGGAACTACAAAAATTGTTTCTTAAAGCATAAGTATAGTCATTTATATAAATCTTAAATCCTACTAAAGAAGTCTACATCATGTATGTACAAGCTATAGTGATATTTTTACGTTACAATTTAGTAATGATAGTAGTTTTATACATACATCAAAATATATAAAGTATTTCTTTTATTACTTATCTATAACAATCTACCGGGTTCGTATATTGTTAAAATATTGAAATGGAAAATTATAAAAATGCTTTAATATACTTGATAACCTAATTTATAGTTACACACATTATTAAATATAGAAGTCGTAGATAAATAAATTAACAAAATAACGTTCACCTGTAAAATTCTTCAGATAAAAAAATTATATAAAATACAACAACAAGAGACAAAAATTTAAATAGGAGTTATTATAATCGACTAATTAAATACATTATAGGAAATATTAACTTTTTGATAACAAAATTCGTTATATTTTTAAAATGACATGGGTTCAGAAATTCGGATTATATATAGATGCAGCAGTAAATATTACAGCAAAAAACATTAAAACATTCTAAATATTAAAAAAATTGTCGCGTACATTTGTCTTTGGACATAGTCCTAGTAATCTATTAGATTACAGCAAAATCAAGCATCGAGGCATTATGTATGAAAAAGCGGTCCAACGGAATTTGAATTTCAAAATCGGAACGTTGCCAACGAATACATGTTCGTTGCTGCGACAGAGATAGATATATACATTTAAATAGTATATAGTACTGTATAAACCTTACTCTTATAAGCGAAAGCGAGAAAGATATACAAATAGATACTTCGTCATAAAAATATTTCTGTATAAGTTGGAATGAAGATCGTTTTTATTTAGTATATAAATATGAAGCGTAAGGCTAGCGTGATAATAAGATTTGTACCTTAATCCTTTGTTTAATCAAAATAAAATATTTTTAACAATAATTATAATATTTTGGACTACCATTTTTATGGTAACCAGACAATTTAAGAACATACAGTATATACATTTTAAACACATTACTTATTGAAAAGTTTACTTCGAGACAAGACAAACACTCGTACAGGTCACAAAATTATGTATGTGTCTTGCGTATCATCCGACACAACGTTCAGAATCGCAAACTGTTGAAGAAAGAACCAAATCAAAAATTATGTGTCTTAGAAAAAACTACATTACAAGACATATTTATAAATAGCACAAACATGATAGCAGCCGTTACAAGTACCAAAATTATTAATCTTATAAATAAATAATATATATACATACATAGCAATTCAAGTACTGTCATATAATATTATATGACACTTCTCGCAGTTGGTACAATATAACAGAATTACTTAAATATTATGTAAAAACCCCTACACTGGCAAAAATGATTCTACCCGCAAAATCTATGAATTTGAAGAGCTACGAGTGATTTTCTACGACATCCATTGTAGTTACGGATTCTGTCACAATCCTTTAATTTACCTTGCCATGAAGTTACATAGTTATAGTATGTTCTTAGAAGCCCTGGGAATATTACTTCGTTAGCGGCCAGTGACAAATAATAAACATAGATACTATATAACAAAATCATATGTACAGGAACACCATAATACATTTTCTTAAGTACCTAAGCTTTTTCATTATTGCTGTGATTACTACTGATATTATTTAAAGAAATAAAAATAATAACTCTATTATAAACTAAGATTCTAAGTCTTCTTCACGCTAACATTTACTTTTTTTAAATTTTTCTACTACTTGACTAAAGTTCGTTAGTTGTCTTCTCTAGTATGATATTGGTTTGCACATGCATAAAATGTAATGCTTTATCTGGAGATCATCATATGTTATATCCACAAATTGCTTGTAACACACACATGCAGTTCTAATTATTCACACAACAACACTTTCACCATACTTGTAGCGCCATCAGTATCGTCGGTTAGACCAGTGACTCGACAAGAAATCATGTGAGGAGGTTCTAAACAAGTCTAACCCGATATGGCATTCGCTAATCGAGTTTATGTTTGAGGAACTCGTCCATGGGTACAACGACGTCCCGCGGAAACCAGCCGCGGGGTCCCTGCACTCCCTCGCCCTCGGCCACCAGCTTCTCACCGAACATCCAGTACCTGCAAATACAATTAGTAGTAATAATAAAAGAGAAAGGATACCAGAGACAGAGCCAAAAAAGATTGTTGAGGGAGGCCAAAGCCCACAAAATGTAGTGCTAAACGACGAAAAATTATTATTATTATTTGCGTAATTGGTAGGAGAAGTTTTGCTTTGCGATCCCCAACCCACACGCAAAGCAAGAAAAATTGGCAAAATTCCGTTACCGGAAACTTACGTTCAACATTGGATTGTGACAGACTGATGATGATGAAGTTGGTTTATTTAAGTGAACAGAATTAGTAAGTCAAGTAGATGACGATGCCGGGAGTTGAACAGGAAGTAAGAGAGGCGTACTTGCGGGAGCGCGTGGCGCGCACTCGGTCGCCGCGCGCGAGCGGCAGACGCGGCTCGGCGGTGCAGGGCGGCGCCAGCGCGGCGCGCGGCCGGCGCCACAGCGCGCCGCAGCGCCCGCTGTACGCCGCCACGGCGCCGAAAAGCCGCGCGCGCGACCGCTTCTCCTCCTTCTGCGCCAGCTGCTCGCGCTGCCGACAAGCACACGAGCCCTACTTCATTAAGCATTCCCGTCAAATGAACTTCACCAATATTCACTTATGGCATATTTCTATTTTTTGACTAAACTACAGGCAATCACAATTTCTCATTTAAAAATATAATACCTCAGTTCTCATATTAATTATATTTGAAAAAAACCCACTGAAAAAGAAACTAACAGCCATCCTGAATTATTCATAATGGCGGAAAAACACTAAAGACCAGTACCTACTTATATCAATTGTTAACTTGAGAGTAATGATACGATTAGTGTATATAAAAAGTAAAGTGTGGAACTTAATTAAATTATTAATAAAAATCACATTTTGAGACTGAACCAAGATATGCTAGTAAAAAACGAATGGAACAAATTAAATAAATAGATGTACCGTGAGTGCATATTGGTCGCAGCCGTCCAAGACAGGCCAACGCAATCCATCATAGTGAGCCCCGAATATGACAAGATCCAAGTTCCTCCGCCAACCCAAGTCATATGGGTATACGAAGGGCGGCAAGATCTGACCTTGACGTCTACTGATCGCCTTCTCCATAATCCAGTCCTCGATGGTCGTGCGATTTCGGAGTATGCCACGTATCTATTGAAAAGTGAATACTTTTAGGACAATTATTTTAAAATATTATAAGGCCAACAGCGCAAGTAAGTGGTAAAATGTTAGGTGTAATCACAAACAAGTTTGATTAGTTAAAACAAGTAAGCGTTACTGATAAACATTCACAGTCATATACGTGTTTCTCAGCTCAGTGGCGTGCTATTGGAGATGCCTATGTAGAGGACCAGGCTGATGATGATGCTAATGATGTAATTTCGATTTGCGATTAATATTACTGGGAATTGTATTGTACCTGGAAGTACAACAAGGCGCCTACGGCCAGCACGACACCGACCGCCATGCCCACGGACAACAGCGTGAGCAGCAGCGAGCCCAGCGACAGGTACACCAGCGGCTCGCGGCCCGAGCCGTGGTGCAGGTACCACACGCGGTTTATCGCATGGTATAGACAAACTGACAACGCCTTTAAAACATTAATCATGTGTTATAAAAATAGGTATGATATAAATGTAGTATTAGTAGTAGTGTACTTTTTATTGTACACCAAAATATGTTGAACAAAAAAGATACAGAAAAAGGCTTAACAGTAGGTAAATGAAATGCATAGCAATTGATTCACATGGTGTTCAGATCTCCTTCAAGATTTCTACCCATCTGATGACTTGCTATCAAGAAACCTAAGTGTTAGCCATTGCGACAGACTACGGCCTTAAGCCTTTATATTATGAGAAGCCCTTTTCCAGGAATTGGACAATAAAAGGGTTGATTATAAATAGTACATTGGGGTAAGTGCACACACATCTGTCTGATTCTACACTGTGTTGATTAGAAAGCCAATAAAACCACATATATTATATACATTTCAAAACACAAAATTATATATGCAATTTTAAATTGAGAATCAGAAGCAATATTCATGTCCATCACACAAATATACCGGAGTGAAAACTGAAGCCATGACTCCAGCTCAATATATGTATTACCGTGTAGTGTGTACATCAATGATAAACATTATAAGTGTGTAATTTCCAAAGTAAATATTAATTCAATAATCTTACAATGCTGGCATGTAGACAGCCGAACACTGCAAATACAAGGAACTTGGTGAAGTAACTGTGGTTGGCATGGCCCACACAGCAGTTGATCCAGGGACAGTGATGGTCCATTTTCTTTACACAGTAGCCACCTGGAAATGTGATCAAATAAAATAGCAATAACATACTGAAATAAAATACTCAAATTTGAAAATTGTATGAAGTCTAACTGAATTCTATGTACTGGTCGGCCGCCAGTTGACATAAATAAAACAAATCCAATTTCACCATGATCAAAATTACAATGCATACATATATGTACATAGACATATTGAAATGATTCTTTAACCTTCTGAGGTTTAACACAAAAAATAATCACATTTTCTGCAGTGATGTGATCTTGGTGCTTTGTAACCATTGCATGTCAAGCAGAACTGCAGGTACTCCGTGTCGGCTTCTTCCTCCTGCAACATAAAATGTAATACTATCTTAGGACATTTCTGTACACAGGCTACTGATTCTAAAAGAGGGTACAGACCCTGTGTAATGCTAATCAGGCAGCTGATAATGATGACAATTGATTAAATACATTTTGTTAAATTTTTTAAATAAAATCTACAAAGCAACAAAAATATAATGTTTTTATAGTTTCTACTTTGTTACTTATGTTGCAATTGTATTTGTTTTAATGAAAGCTACCAATAATGACAATATAACATAATATTTCCTAACATTCTGACTAAATAACAAAATATGTTATAAAATATTTTGTTGCTGACTTATCTAAACATAATCCTTAAGTAAGTATATACTTACAGGCCTCCAACCCCGGGGAACATAGCCAGGCCCTTCTAATAGACTCTGCAGGAAATAGTACAAAGTACATGAAGCTAGCCCCAAGAAGAGCACAGCATGCAGAGCTCCCCCAACACTAGCATGTGGCGGCCACCACATGCCTATTACATGAATCATTGACCAAGTTATAAGTTTGATAATTCCTGTAACATAAGTACGCTATTATTATTACTGACTGCAAAGTTCTAAGAATTTCTATGTTCACAGACCTAATGTGTTTCTTCTACATTTGTTACTTTCTTCATACATACAAAAATCAGAAAATTATTTACATGAATAAAAAAGTATACAAAAGTTTGGGCCTATTTAGGGTACATGATTAGTATTATTTATTTTCAAGATAAACGGTTTTAGACTGAGAAATGGCACAAATGTAGTAGCTCATCTAATACAGGAACGTGACATACGACATATGAGGAATTATGTTTATGTATACTAACAATTAGCGAATATCATAACGCTTTGATGAAACCAACAACAGGTTATTGAAACCTTTTCGGATTTGCAATACAGATTGCACATTTCACCAGTAAACGACTTACCGAGAACCGCTAACGGCCCCCAGTGGCATAGTCTTCGGAAAGGCGACGACATTTCCTTGTTATTTATAACTGAAACTTTACATATATAACCAATTATTCATAGTTTTAAGGTTAATAACACGCCTACAGTTTTACATATTCACAAGAACTTTTTTAGTTTTTAATGACTAAACTTTATCCGCCAAAACCTATATTGATAACATCTGTATCATCGTAACTAAGCTCAGCTGAGCTACCAGTCACATTGACATTCAGCTATAATGTTACAAGTACCGTTCCTTAAAATAAACCCGTTATCTTAAAATTATTTAACTTTATTAGTTATTATACGTAAATTTCTGAAAAATTAGAGGACAAGATAAAAACCTTTATATCGAAACTTATTGATTTTACAAGTGCTTCGTTCTAATTTAAAAATTAGGCATAAAATAGTAAGTAAAATAACCAAAATTCAATTGGAAACCGGATAATTCGTAATATACGAAAATATAATAAACTCGTATTTGCTACAGCCGCGTTTGTTACTTTTTTACGAAACAAAATATTTTGTCATATAAAATAATCACAATGTTGGTATAGTGTAGAATTATTTAAAAATTTAGAAAACATTTTATTTTTGAAGCCTTAAATATAAGCAAGTTTTTTTTGTATCATGTTAAAAATATTTTGACAATTACCGTATGTCATGTTACTATTTTCGTTATACTAGCAACATTTTTCTTTATATTTAAAATCTTTGTCATTTAAATCGCAACCTTTATTTAATAAACTTTAACGAATACCATGTGTATTGAAATAATAATATAATCCAGCCACTATTTGTTTATGTTCTTGTAAAATACTTTTTATATCCTGTACTCAAGTCGGTAAGACGTTAAAACGTTGGTAGATTGTACTTGGTAAGCTTTCTGCTGTGTTTAAAAAATTGTGTTGGTATAATTTATAAACAGATATGTGGTAATACCATCTACCACGTCACGCAGGCAGTTGTCACATCACATCGCGATATTTTTGTGGCTCTTTTGGGTGTGTGCTTTCTTCATGTGTGTTGTGCTACTTATGTGGATTATTAGGTGATATTCTTCTTTTACCGGGTAAGTTTTGGTGATTTAAAATTTTTACGAAACCGATACATACTTTAGAATTTACGCCTTAGTGTCTAATAGTACTGTAAAGTGCGTAAAATTATCGCCCACCGGTGACTATAACTTTATTGTTAACGCATATTCTCGTGAATTTTTCGAGATAAACTGCAGTACGATGGTCTATATGAGTGTATTGTGGAGATTTGTGCGCGGACAGCAATCGCTCCATTCACAATTTTCACACAAGTAATGTTAATGTCACGCGGTAAGCGACGATAGTTGTCAAACGATCCTTGCCAGCGAAAATTGCTTGCAGATGCACCTTACACGTCGTATTCTCGTTACAGATAGCGATCCCAAGCCGCCAAGATGCCGAAATCGGTAAGTGTCTGTTTATGTTTATTAATCGGCACTTATTTTGCGTAAGGTGACATGTGTGTCGCGACATGGAGCGCATCAGTGCTGCGTGTTTTTACTGATTTCACCATTGCAATGTGTTCGAGCAGTACACTGAGTAGGTGAGCACACATTGCGTCTCTATTCTCGCGAATGAGATGTGTTAAAACATTGATACATCAGCACACTTGACAGAGCAAGTTGCAATGCGACATACTCGCCGTGCAAGGCAGGTACGTCAAAAGTAAAAGTATTCAGTTAAAATGCTATTTGCAATGATAACAATATGTCGTAACATCAAAGAATTATATTATAGGCTATCACTCTGGGAACAAGATAAGATGAAGATAATGTTAATCTGATATATACAATATTGTTTTTCAAAATTTTCTTTGAGCATTTGCACATGATAAATATTAAATTTATTTTTTAAATTCTATTAATGAAGATTTCGATTTTAAGAAAGTTATAGAACAATGTTTGTAGTGTTACAAATAAAATGAAACATATTTATTAATATCATAATATCTCTATTAAATGTATCCTAATAATTAAAATAATAGAGATTTACTAATGAGGATTGTGTGATATCAATGTGTACAGGAAGGCATTATGGCAGTAAAAGTATTAATGAACTAGCTGACCCCTGATACTCCAACCCTTCACTTGTCTCTTTAATAATATTAGGAATATATTTTATATACAGAGAAAATTACATAAAATTGAAGACAAATATAGGTCATTAATCTTAAAAAATCACTCAAATAGTAGTTCCTTAAAACTTTAATAACTAAACTTAACATCTAATGAGGATATAATATTCTTCTTTAAGATAAAGACTTATTGAAATCTATGCTGTAATTTTCATGTGATGAACACACAATAGCAGACCTCTATCAGTTTATTTATATAGAAACAAATATTATTAATTAACCTTGTAAACATTGATTCATCTTTCCTTAAAATATTAATTTCATTCATAGTCAAAATTAGATATTTGGTCTAGATAGAAATGTATTCCAAATGTATTATGCGAAAGCATAATACATTTGGAATGTCCATAGTACACAAAATCCCATTTAGATGTTTTGTACAAAATATTACAAATATTTAATTTTATTCTCTAGAAAAGAAGGAAAACACTGTATTTTTTGTGTGTAATGTTTTCTTTATCAGTTGAAATAAGTGGGTATAAAAGTTATCCATTGGAAAAAGTTTTAATTACAAAGCATGCATATCAACAGTTCAACAACTGCCTGATTACATTAATTATGGCTCGTATCAACATTATATGTTTTTTTTTGTATCGCAACAAACTACTTGCAACCACCGATAAGTATTCCATATTTAAATGCGTATTTTGTTAACAACAACATTCTGAATTCAAATTGGAAATATACCCAATTGTAATTTCTATAAATATTTTGTTGAATCATGGTAAATAAAAAGAAGTTTTTGGTGTAAATCTGCATTTCGGTATTTTCACCTATGTAATAATATGCATTGCTGATACATAACAAGAATAACCAGTATAATGACACATAGTTTTACTAAAAAATTATATTAATGACATAAATTAATAGTTGAGTGTGTAAGCAATGAATTGAATGTACTAAGGTCCTTATCTGTTGACAGGTGCATTCATTCTGTTTATACATAATTTGGAGCCTTATAAATGAAGTTTTAAAACTCATCCATTGTTTGCTGGATAGTAACAAAATTGATAAAAAGGTTTTGCACACTCATATTTCTTATAAATTATTTTATAAAATGAATTGTTAGGTCTTTGTATACCTATTTTGTTAGGGCTACCTATTAAAAATTGGATGCTCTCCAGCTAGGTGGAGTGACAATATATGCAAAGTGGCTGGCAGTGTTGGATGCAAAAAGCTGAACATAGAGCTCAGTGGAGTGCCATTGGAGAGGCCTATGTCCAACAGTGGATGGGAGGAGTATGATGATGATGATGAACAATGAAGAACTGATTAAAGTGAAAAAATGCATCATCATCAGCCTGTCTGAGTCCACTCCTAGATTAAGGGGTTTTCTGTCCATATTGCCCATGTTGGCCATGCAAGTTAGGAAAATGGATCAGTAGAGTGAAAAGATAATGTCTCAAGCGCAGCAGCACACTTGTATATCCATTTCTGTGTTGTCTGTGCCTTTAAAGGAAAGGAACAACTTTCAAAGTGGATTAAACATTACATATAAACATGACCTTCATTGAGTGTATGTATATACATTATAATAAATAAAAGAATTTGAATTTGAATATTAGTTCAAATGTATTGTTGATCCTGTGCTGAGCTGTGATCAGAATCAAAGAAAACATTTTAAATTTTAATTTTCAAAGTCATGACCATACCGGATGGTACATGCCTTATTCTACTAGATCATTATTTTATAATAAATTTACGAGATATATTCTTAAAGAGACTACATATATAAAAAATTAAATATTTTGGCTGGCAACATAACATAATTTGAGGCTGTTTTTTGCTATGTTGCGTTAATTATACTTGTTAAAATAGAGCTAGAAATTTGGAAATATTACTCTTTATAACAGTAAACAACTACAAAAAGTCACTCACTTTAACAAGCCAAGTTGACAATCTGCCAGCCATACAAAAGAAAACATATTTTTGAATTGAAGAGTTCTTACCCCCAATTTTAAAGAGCCATATGTTTTAATTGTGAAGTTTTTAGGTAGTATTTTTAAACCTCTACTTTATTTAACTATTTTGTTAGATGTTTATGTTTTTAAATTAATATAAAAAACATACACTTTCTAAAACTTTTTTAATGTAAGTTCCAAGCAAATAACTATTCAATAATTATGTAAGTGCTTAACTAATTCTCTTAATAATGTTTTAATGAGATTATAACATTACCAGATTACAGAATGTAACATAAGAAATACAAAATATTTCTATTAATATTTATTTTCTTTACATTAAAATGCTTTATATTATTTATTTTCAGATTCTTGATTTTATAACTAATGTGCTTGACAAAAGCGCGAGTGAGCCCTCGGTTAGTCATGGTTTGACAATGAAGTGTGCTTTGTGTGATATTTATTAGACTGCATTATTTTACTTTTGTGCTTTTTGCACGTAGTATATTTGTTTTCCACATGCTAGTTGTGTTATTTAAAGGCCCTTTTACACTAGTGTATTATAACATAGTTTAACACTTAGTGAGGCAGATGATTGTGACATGTACAGTGTGCTAGGATAAGAACACCAATTTCTCCAATACCAGAAAATTGCAATGTTAAATTATTCATGTCCGTGTTGATCCACTTGACTTTTGATAACACAACATATATTAACTTCTAACATTTCTCGAAAATGTTTATACATTAAAAATGATAAGAGTCCAATTTTATATTGTACCTAGTTACTTGTTCCAAAGTAATATACACAATAGACCAGAAAAATTTTATATGCAAGCTTGTGTTGAAACTTTGTTGAACACAAGTCCATTTATAATATTTTAGTGGACTCCGAAACTGACTATCAAGTATTACAATATTACACCTGCATGGATATACTGCACATTACACTCACAAAACTAGTATAAAAGGCCTTAAAAAGTCAAATTAAAATTAAACTTAAATCACATCAGTACAAATGAAATGATTTCTTTTTATCAGCTCTTATCACATACTGTATGATAAGTCAGTTTGTGTTATATATAGTTACTTATTTACTTTTGTTTTGGTTTGCTGTTTTCTCTAGAACTGATTTTCGGATGTATTATAATATTGCAGTTTAGTATTCATATTGAGGAATTGAAAATCGCCTAAGAAGCATTTGTGATAACAAAAATGTACAGACATGTAATATACTAAAGTACTCAGTCAACATCCATCATTCAAAATAGTTGAGGGCTGTACATAGAACATTTATTCCATTTGTACGTATTTGGACTCCAGGTATGCAAATAGATGACTATATATATAATTTTGTTACATGCTGTATGAACAGTTGTAAGAACAAATTTAAAAATACATAATTTTGTCATTTTTTACATGGTGACGACAACATTAGCATAAATTTTTCTTAAATGATGTCTTCCAATATAATCTTGTTTCCAAAGCCGCACATAAGACCAGTTGTAGCTATCATATTGTGTTAATCAGTCAAATAGCCATTGTAGGAGCAATTAAGTGACAGTGAGTGTGTGTGTGGGTTACATTAGGTTAATAGAGTTAATATACTATCTTGAGACAAGTCATTCACCATCAACCGATCCCTACCTAGACTAGGGGTCGCTGACCACTGAACCAATGGGTGAAGGAATGGTAACAAAATGAAAAATAGAATTTACTTATATGTTATAGATCATAGTAATACTTACTAGCTGTGACCGCGACTTCGTTCGCGGGGCATTATTGTGTTTACTAGGATTTAAATTTTTTGTATGGAAACCTTAAACTGTTCCTAAAACAGCTTATTTTACTCCTTATAACACTAGCTTTCTGCCAGTGAAAGTCCCGTCGAAATCTGTTCAATCGTTTCGGTAATTACGCGGTACATACAGACAGACAAACAGACAAAAATTTTTAAATTTGCATTTTAGTTATATGTACTGCTTATACGTTGACATGCAATCATTAAAAAGCTATCATTTGATATTACAAATAGACACTTCAGTTTTATTTAGAAATATGGATGACATCGTTTGTTGGTAAGTTAACACTGCGCATGATTTTTGATTTGAAATTAGCAGTGGACACCATTTGTAAGAGACTATTTTTCCCAATAGGATTCCGTGTGTGCATAGTGTGAGCGCATTCCTATAAAAAAATCTTGACCTTCCACACGGTGACTGCATTCCGAGCGAGTTTTAAATGGGAAGACGTATAAAACCCACCTGACCTTCAAAAAGTACCGGGTACTTATAAAACTTCCCGTTGAACAAAAAGGTACTTTTTCATTAAATTATAAAACAATTCTCATTTTCCACGACTCCAACGTGGATAATTGACCTTTAACGTTTTAGTTTCGCATACAATGCTTTTAATTTTTATTTAATTCTTAAAACAACAATACACGCAATCGCTTACGTACGACCAGCAAGTTATTGAGTGTCTCTCGTACTGATACCAATCGCATGTATCCATAACAAAAGGGAAAACAAGTCATCTCCGCGTCTCTCTGACACGCGTCGTCAGTTATAGGAATACTTTTTTATTACATTCGCTATAAGAATTTTTTTACACTGGCTGTCAAAATGCTATTTTTACATTCCCTGTCAGAATACTATTTTTACATTCCCTTTCAGAATGTTTCTTTATATTCCCTGTCAGAAAGATTTTTACATTCTCTGTCAGAATGTTTTTTTTACGTTGACTGTCAGAATGTCTTTATACACTGACTACCAGAATATTTTTTGCATTCGTTGCTTCCAGAAGGTACTAAAACAGAATACGTAACGGATAATAAGAATGCACCGATCGATACTCGTCTCATGAGGAGGAAAATGCTTCAAACATCGCATACAATGGATGATTGGAATAATAGCTTTGTAAATAAGTAAAATTTGTTGCAATATATCGCATTTTAAAGTACTCACTATATTGTGTCGTTTCCTTTCGAGAATTGGTTAACTGTCTCTTGCTGGTAGTTGTGAGAACCGTTATAGAATTATTAAAATGAAGACAAATGTTATTCCCATTCCGAAAAGGGACCCCGGTCCAAGAGTGGAACGATAAAAGAGTTAGTAATGATGATAATGGTTAGTACCAACGAAGTAGAGCGAATTTGTTGGTTGTAACCATCTAGTATATCTTCCACTGCTGGGTTCCTCATGCAATTGTAGGGATTCATAAAGATTATTCCACGCTACGCTAGTGTAAATTTGAGGATATACGGTATACAAAAGGGACTCATTTATTACTTAATAAAATCATATATTTATGTATTTATTACATAATTTTGTATTCCATAACATGACGCCTATAATACCCGAAGGGGTAAACAGAGCAGTGTGGTACACTCCCACGTTTCACCAGTTACGTTTACGTCCCATGGAATAGGTGTTAAGCCTATTGCCATACATCGGGTACGGATCCAGACTGCGGGTCACTACTAGAAATTCTAAATTAGAAAAATGCAATTGAAC
>DWJK01001306.1:0-17424 GCA_018248815.1 Croniades pieria auraria | reverse complement strand
GTGACATGCAAAAATGGGTTGGGTAGTGGCCTTCATCTAAACCAATTCAAAATATAATTCTCAAGGTTTAGAAACATAGATTATATGTTAAGGTCGTATATTATTAACCCATAAATTTGAGGGTTAAATTAAAAGAAATCGTTCACAGCCAACAATATACTTAGTAAAAACGTATTATTCAAACCAGATAATTTTACGACTAAAATAATACAAAATATATTAATAACATAAGTTAACATTCAGTTAAAACATAAAACTAAGGCGTAAAAGCGAAGACATTTATTCGTACATTGTAATTCTAAGCGCTTTTGAAGTGATCGGAAATAAACGAGAGATCTTACAATAAGAAAATAAAACAATACACTTTTATACACATTTAGGATATTTTTATATAAGTAATTCCAACAATCTAGAAATTTAATAAACAAGGTAGCTTTGAACAATTGAACAATGAATTACTTAGATGTGCTTCGTATTGTTTAAAAATAAATTCTTTTCATTATTCTCAGACTTCTTTTCATATTGAATAAAATTCTTCACAAATCTCTTCTTGAGTAACTCAAGGAAAAACAGAATAAGTTTTATTGATATCAAACAAATGCTTCATTCAGAAAAACTTCAAAGAATTCCTATTAGTAGAGATCGCATGAAATATTAATTGTATAGAAATATACAGTTATTTTAAGTTTGAGCAGTTTTCATTTAGTACTAGGACGAATATAAAATATTTATAAAAGTCAATAACATCGCAAAACTCTATAGAATGGTGAAAAAAACTCCATGTTAAGTTACACGTGGATGTCATCATCAGCTCGTTGCTCAATGACAGGTACTAGTTAGAAAGATTTGAGGAACATAGTTTCGTCACTAGCTCAATCTGAGTAAAGGTATTCCACTAATTACATTACACTTCACGCTGCACGCGCGTCAGTTCGATGTTTGTTCAAGTCGCACGGTGGACCACACAGATGCAAAATTTAAAATTCAAAACTGTCCTGAGCTAATTTTAAATTTTGCAACGACACGAGAAGACGCGATGCGCTTCGGAAACTAGTGTTTACCCAAACTCCGTGAGCTAATTTTACTGACCAGTGACTCTACAAATTTTCTTTTATTCATTTAATATTTGTGTACACACAACTATAAACATAAAAGATATACGAGGAATGTACTTTATAATACGGCTCTGCCTATTCTCTACAGTTTTTTTTTCCAGCATAGAGCCAAAACTGGAGTGGTGATGCGTGCTCGTAATACGATTTTTGTACCCCTTTTTGTATATTACAAAATAAGATTATAAATAAAAAATTATACGCAACAAATACCATTATCATAATCCAAATATCACATTATGTCTGGCTGACATTTTCTAAACTAATCACTAGAGGCCTTACGCTAGAAAATATCTTCACACGAATAAACCTTCTGGCATCTACACAACCTACATATTAATATTACACGAAGAACCAAAGATGAACATTACTGGTACATACAACGAGTTTGATAAGAGAAACAGTAGTCAAACGAGTTTGTCACGGTCCGACTTGTACATACGTCTTCTCTTCGTTTTTTCGAAAGTCATTTTCTGTTTCAAAAGTCTGTGGAAATCCTTTGTCTCTGCCTGGTCCAAGTTAAAAGCGTGTAGATATGAAAATTAGAAAGTCTTGTAAATTTTTATATTTGATTTATATTTATTCATAGTTAATCTGTGCAATATTAAAGTGGACGTTTATAAAAACATATTGTAAACCTATTTCCCATAGATACCTCGAAGATTGGGATTATCGCAGAGATGAAGGATTTTCACTGGCTACGGTCTTGGCAGACTTCTGCAGCCTCCTCCACATTCATAAAAGTCGTCATACATTCTCATCTATTGACTTCAATAGATAAAAAAAAACTTCCTTAAACATTTTTTGTAAGGACAACGTATTTAAATGAAAAATGAGTATGCGCGATTATTAAATGTATTCATATAGTTATAGGTCATATTGCTATACGTCGTGATATACTTCATTATTTATTTATTTATTCTTTATTGTTGTTAACAAAGGGGGACTTAATGCCAATTGGCATTTTCTTCCAGTCGACCCAGGTGATGATGAACACTTGTGGTAGGCACTAAATTACCTTAATCTTAATTTAAGAAAAGAAAAAAAAATTTAATGTTAATATTATAATTTAAAAAGGTTGGTTTACTTCCAGTTGAATTCCAATTGTCCACGAGTTGCAATGACCATTTCACAGACTCATAGAACGGAACACGTACAAATTCATTGGTCCATCCAATCATAAAATATTCCAGCTTCCATTTGAAGCCGGAACGCAGATTATTGCATTACGGCACATGCAGTCAGAGCGCTGGCATACCGGAAATGCTTTGTTACGTTAAGCAACGTGGACAGCTGTTGACTGTTGGATGTGTAACTAGTAAAAAAAAGTTAATTAGTACTTTGATTCACTAAATTTAGGTTAGGATAACTAATTAAATTTTTAAATGTAAATTAAATTGTTTAAATATAAATTAAAATGAACTGCATACATATATCTGTGAACTCATGGCTGGTTCTAAATGAATAGTTCTAATTTCCGACTTCGTTCGCAATTACATGTTAATGTGAAATTTTCCAACCATAAAAAGTGTCCTATACCTTGATATTGGCATGTTATCATGACAACAAAATTCAAGTTAGTATCATGCATTTAATTCCACAAAACAGCAATTATTATTTTAAAAAAATAATTCACTCATCTCATTTTGCTATACCTAATTACCATTCCATTATTAGTATTAACAATTAATTATTAAGTAAGAAAATGGCGCGAAAACTAATAAACAGAAGGCAGTTTCAAATTTTTCTTTATTATTCTGAATGGCAGATGTATATTTCCTAGTTTCTACGTTTACTCTCTCTATTTCCGTGTTATCTCAATTTCGCTAGGGCGAACTAAAAAACATTTCCATTTGCGACTACTAGGTAGATTGCTTTTCAGCCCGCTATGTGAACTGTGACGGATTATTGGATTGTGGTCAGCGCCAGTGCTGCCTCTGGCGTGAAAAATTTGCAACTCGCTTTAATGGTGTCTTTATTTCTTCATTTTTTATTTTCGCACCAGTGATTGTGACGTCACCAGAAGTTTATATAATATAAGGAAAAAGTAATGACCTAGTGTAAATGAGCTGGCATTTTTATTAGATGAAAAAATGAGTCGTATTTTCAGGGAAACTTTATTCAATTTATAATGTCATAAATTGAATAAAGTTAAAAAATAATGCAAATCAAATAAGCAACTACACAGTCGATACCCATTTGTCTCTGGGTCAAAATTGGTATTTCCTTCTTCGGTCCTCGTTTTCAAGACGTGTAAGCGATGTTTCGTTAAGGTAAATGCGAGGCTTCAGAAAGCCTTGAAAAACGAACGCTGGCGCCATTAGATCTGGCTACCACATAACCCATTTTCTCGAATAAATCAAAACAGCAATAAACTAGTATTAATGTGTATCGATTCTGGCGATGTAAATTCGACCAATATAATATTTTAAACTTATTGTCACAAATTTTCAAATATCATAATATTTTCAAATTCAATTTTCACTTTAACTTTCTGTGAAAAAAGAACTCGACTTTTTTTGTTTTCATCAAATTATACCCAATTAATATAAACTAAAATAATATGTATGAAAAACGCATAAGATTGACATATTTATTCATTTTCGAAACAGTGGTGTCGTAATGTTCCTCAACAAAATATTTAGTTTTGTGACGAAGTTTTAAATATTATAATGTAAGATTCGATTCGTGTGTCCCTTTAATTTATCTTAAGAAATATAATTTGAAAATGAGAGAAACGTTCTAAATATTATGGTGATGAGGTGAGATTTGAAGTTTTATTATATTAAATTTCGTATAATAATGAATTATTTCTTTATAAAAATGTCTGGACCAGACTACTTTTCATAACAAAAGAAATTATTCCCGCGAACAAAGTTTTTTATCCTTGAAACTCCTTGGAAAATTGTTTTTGAGGGTTAAAATTATAAAGGCAATTTTAATTAGAAAAATTGAAAAATTATCTGATTTATAAGTAATGCCTGGTTGTTTTTATATTCCTGTAAAATAATAGCAATAACTGTAACATGTCACTAACAGTTATTATAAACTGTTATCAGTTTTCCTGTTACGCTATTATTTTATATCTATGACTGCTACATGGTAAAATAGTAACAAACGTAACTTCACACCTATAATCCCAGAATGGGTAGGCAGAGGAGTGTACTATAATCCCAAGTTTTACCATTATCGTTTACGTCCTATGGAATAGGTGAGTAATAGTAAACAACAAATATAATATAATAAATATGTAACAAATATAATATAATAAAAGTTCCTTATTTCAAAATATTTCCCAAGGCACAGATATGTCTTTATGTTTGTCACTTAAATTTCACTTGTTAAGCGTCTTGGGAATTAACAACTTAATTATTATCAACCGCCTTCATATTTTACTTTAAAAAACGACATTTTTTAAATGGTAAATTAGAAAGCGCGTAACTGCCTTCATATTTTACTTTAAAATCGACATCTTTTAAACAGTAAATTAGTAAATCTATATTTCAAACATGTTTCTAATAGAAATACTAACAAGAACAAATACACAAATGAAACTAAAGTTAATTAATTTTTTTTATTTCTAAAGTGCTAAAGTTATTTCGCAAAATATCACGAAACCGATATAATGATGATGTATACGTTGGTGAAGTAAAATATTCCGCGTGATACAAATAATTAAATGTCAGATTTTTATGTAGAAAACAATTCAAAATTATTTCACGCGGCTGTTACCCACAGTATATATGTGATATATGTGATAACACAATCTTCTTTTAAAAAAGGAGTTCTTACTCATTATTTAAGTTTGGTGTCGACATAGCTCCTAAAGAGCAATCCATCATTTTTACCTAGTATTTCGTGTATGTATTTAATTGTATAACACATATATATTGTATGTACCTATCTATTTATATTTATATATGTATCTATTTATATTTATATACGTATCTGTTTGTATTTGTATATGTATTTATCTATATTTGTATCTATACACTATGTTATGTTTTTAAATAGTTATATTACTAGTATTCTAAGATTTATTATATTTTGTCTATTCACTCCTCTCCATTCATTTATGCCTTCATGCCTTCACGCATTTCCCACTACCCAAAGGTTGACTGGCAGAGAATGCTTTTAAGTCCGCCTTTTTATTCTTTATTATCTTGTAAGGTGTAAATAAATAATAAATAAATTAATAAATATCTTGCACATGTTAGAGTTAAAAAAAATGTTCTCTTAAGGCGTATAAAGTGTGCCAGCCTGCACTTGACCACTGTGACCCACCTTAAATTTCTCATTTTGAGAGGAGATCGGTATTGAACAGTAAAACGATACAAGGGTCAGAAAAAAAGTTCAAGTAGACATACACATTAATTTACATAGAATTGATTTTGGTGGTAGAAGTGGCAAAACATTGTTTATTGGACCCGCGTGTTGCAGTTAGGCCGCGTGGAGGAGTTGCTGACGCTACTTGCAGCGCGACTGGGCGCGGACCCGCCGGATCCCGAGCCGCTGACCGAGCGTGCTGATAGGAATGATTTCGCCTCCAGCACGCGGAAACGAAGGTCTAAGGTAGCTAGTGTGGTTCAAGACTTGACTTTCTGTCAAAAACCTTCTTTTTATTGACACTAAGTTTCACGATACTGACACTTTCGCCTGACACTCAGGGCAGAAGTAAAGGAGCAGCACCTCAAGCGCCTACACCGACGACGCCGGGGGAGTCTCCCGGCAGCCCTACTGCACCAAGTGGTTCGACCGGAGGCTCGTCGGGTAGCGCCGCGGCGCGCCGACGCGAATTCCTGTAACGCGCGACGGCGGCGGGCGGTGCGCCTCAGCCCTGACCGCCGCAGACTTCAAACCCATGGACTTTTAGTGGAATGCCTCTTTACATACGAAACTCGCGAACGGTAGCGCGCGGGGAGCCCGAAAGGCATCGGTCGTAGAACGCACCCTACCGCCACTCGAAGCCGCGTCGTATTTTTTAGGTTAATTAATACCGAACGCCGCCGGCGGCCCCGGACAGCTGCGCTGTTCACGACTGAAACTTTAGTAAATTTGTTAAGCGATCTCGTTGAAGCCGAGATGCTATAATCGCCCAGTGATGTCGCGAGAGTGTTCGTAAACGAATACGAAACCTATGGTGCTGAAACGTCCCGCCATCAAAGGGCGGAAGTGCATGTCTCGTGAAGTGGAATCGCCGGGAGCCTAATTAGTTTTAAGCGCATGCCTTGTTACCTAGCAGCCGCGCTCTCTCTGTACATATAGTAGAACAAGCGTCACGCTGAACACTATTCCTGATGCACCGATGCGTGCAGTGCCGTCCGCTTCACCTTCCTAGCTTAAAGCTTAGTGTCCATGTAAAAAGACTATTGTCGGTTTCGCAGAGTGTACATTTAAATATCACTGCCTATATTTACTTAACATTTAATTTTTAACTCGATCTCATGAATCAAATATACACAATAATACATTATTTCAAGGTATCTACTTAAACAAAAATATTGCATATTTTCCCGTGTGAATTATGTATATAGGTAAACATTTTATGACCAGAAGTATGCGAGTGTCGGAACGTGAGACGGTTGGCGCTGCAGCGACTCTTTATTACCACCATGTAGATTATAATTATCGTTATGTGATAGGATTTGTAAATGATATATAAGTGATCCACTGAAATCACGTTCGAAAAGCAACATTTCCTCACATTCCTTTCACTATTCGTACGACGTTATCACACAAACGACCAAGTATTTTCTTACAAGCAACTATATTGTATGAATGCAGTTTATCGACTCTTATAAAAATATTTTGTACGCTTCGAATTGACTACTTATGATAATTGAATTTACCTTTGTAGAGAGACCGATGTTAAGTTATGTGTACCTATTTATTGCTGACTTAAAAATGTTACTTGTTTCAAAGTTTATTTCAAAAGTTTATCCTATTTTATGATATATTACTTTCACCGAATACTAATCGGTAATACATATCTAAATCAAATGGCGCAATAAAATAATAACGACAAATAACGAGGTACGTAGAAGTCGTAACACAACATACGCTTTGTACAATGTGCAGTATACATTAGGACGAGCATCGACGCGACCGTCCGTAGCGCCTGTTGTTTATCAAATTATTTATTGTTAACGTTTTTAAAGTTTATTCGAGAGCCGGCGACGGCAGCGGCTGGCGGCGAGGGGTCGCGGCACGACGTCACGTAGCCACTGCCGCGTCGTCGGCGCGAATCAGCGGCTATTAAACTGCCCTATAGTATAGCTCGCGTCGCACGTCGCCCGGCGTCGCCGGCCGCCGCGTAGTAGGCGGGCGTCGGCCCAAGCTAAGCTGCAGCTCCTATAACTTTTTATTAATAAAATATATTGACATGACGATTTATACAGTGTTTTATTAATCTCCGATCTTTAACATCAAAATAAAAAGTAACACCTCAGACTCACAGATTGAGTCAGTTTTTACAATTGAAAATTGGTACATAAAGTAATTCCTGTACTTCCACGCACCAGTACGCAAAGGAGGGCTTCAATAGATACTGTTGGATGGTGAATGAGCAAAAATAGTACCTAATCTATTTAAGTTTTCCTTCCTGCCAGTCTCGATTTTCTACGGTATGACTAAACTGAAATAAGAAGGCTAGGCCGCAGCACGCGCCGGCTCAATATTTTTCTTTCTAGACGATAACAATGGAAGAAAATAAACATGTGACAAGTACGCCTCCAAGTTGAGTGAACTTAATCGTCTCGAATCTTGTCCTAGGGTTCTGTGGAGCACTGTTACATGGTTTGCCATAGCGCACCGTAAACTAAGAAAAACCTATGTTCATAGTTCGTCATGCAAACTGTCGTCATGTTGAGTTTCTCATAAACATCCTTCACATGATTAATGGAAGTATTATATTAAAAAATATTAGAGAAAAATTGGACATCATTTAAAAATGACAAAAATAATATTTGCAATAGTTAGCAAAGAAGGCAACGCTGAACCTTTGCCGTAGCAAGCTATGAGCGTTGGTTTTTTAATGTCACCCCTTATTTTTGTCGCTTGGCTTACGGCGTTGTAATCTTATTTAAAATAAACAGCGTAATAAACTTAATTAGAACCATGCATACGATAAAAATACTATACATATCCACCACATAGGTATCTATATGCGTAGTAGGCAATAACAAAAACAGAATAAAAAAAAACAAAAATATGATGACTTACACAATGGAAACTATCTGAATTCAGTGATTAAGAGTACCTATGTATGCACAAGTATTTGTACCAACCGGCAGCCATAACATTATAAACATCACAGGTGGTTCGGTTCCCCTATTAGTATGATATAGATACAGATGCGACGTTTGTTTGCTAAATAAGAATCATAATTTAAAACAGCTTACAGTCGAGTGGATGCGAGAGCCACTGCTGATTAATATGTCCTGGGTTCAAATCCCGGGTATTATTGGATTTTTCTAACTTAGATTTTCTAGTAGTGGCTCGGAGTCTGGATCTGTGCCTGATGTAATAAGACTCGCCGCCTATTCCATGGGCCGTAAAACGTACCTGGTGAAATTTGTACAATGTGCAGAGTGGGAGTGTGTTACACTTTTCTGCCTACCTCTTCAAGGATTATAGGCGTAACGTTGTTTATAAGTAAAAATGCATTATTGTTTATTGTAATTTATACTGTAAAAATTATTTAAAAATATTTCTCTTAAGCACATATTTATAGCAGAAAGACTTTTTAGGTCCATTGTATTTAAATAATAATAAAGGTCTTTATAAACGGACCCCACTTTGTCCTCAACATGTTTAATCTTTTTTTTTTTTCAGCTCCTCGAGCAAAACGAGAAGAGTTTATGGCAAATAACATTTAACTATTAAAACTACATACATAATAAATATAAATACCTTTTTAATGGTTTCTTAGCTTTGACGCATTACATGTGAACTAAGGTTGCTGAAGTGTTTCATCCTTTATGGGTTTCCTCCTTCATGGGGGTCCTTGCGAAGGTATAAGGAAACCGAACACTTTGTTCAGGTGAAAGAAGTTGGGTAACAGTTGAAATAAAACGCACAAAGATTAATCCTAAGTTTAATATATACAAAAGGAAATAGAGCCGCAGCGCGCGGGGCGCAGCGGCTTCTTCTGTATACAAATATAAATAAATCTATTTAATACTTGACATTAAATATGTTGCAGATTGCGCGGGGCGCTCGGTATGGTACATAAACTTACGTTGACGAATTCCTAAAATATAATTTAACAATATTTCATAAAAATGAAGGCCTAAAGCATAGTTTCAGTGATCCGACACGTTCGAAAGCGCGGAGCGGCCGCCGAAATGCATCGCCGAGTGTTCCGATATTACATTTCAATTACTGTAAATGTAAATCGTCGTCGTATGAATCAGTGCAAAAACTTGTTAGTGTTTCGATGTTGTTTAAGCGGTACGAGCGGCACTATGAGTGGGCAATGTCGCCGTCTGTCTGTCTGTCTGTCAATACTGAGGCTGTCACCGTCGCTGTCGCCGTCTGTCAATACTGAGGCTGTCATTATATAGATATACAATCAGTCAATTTCATTACGTACAGGACAAGTAATGATTTACTTCACAATTCTTAGAAACATTTGCGCAGCTCACTTACTGGTGTGTTTCGACTGCAATGTCTGTAGCGGACTTGTTTCATCACAATAAATCGCATCATACACGTCAGCGGGAGAAAGCTGGGTCCACGTTCATCTGTTTAGTGGTGAACTGTATAAATGGGTATTTGTTAGTACAGACATACATTACCAGAACAAACAGTCAACCGGCGTCCTCGCGCGCTCGCTTCCGCTCTGATACAAAAACCACATATCGAGAGAGAATAATATATATACGGAATTTTATTGACGACATTTCGAATTAATCCAAACGAGATAATGTACAAAGCATTCGAGCACTCCGTATTCCTGTACTACTATCAACATGACACGTTTCTGCATGACCATATTCATAATCGGCGGCTGTGGTCAACTTCAGACATTACAATATACTTCTATAATAGGTACAAAAGAAACTAGACACCGACTGATAAAGAACACGGCGGTAACGATTTTGTATAGTAGGTTATACGACGATGCAGTCATTATTTCTTATTATTGAACTGGTGAACGTCAGACGGAGCGTCGTCGATCAGGAACAATATCTTAATACACGTGACGAGTGTTGTGACAGCTCGTTTACGGACGGCCAGAGCCCGTCGAGGCCTCAGTCGCCGACACTGGACCTCCCGATATGTCAATTACATACATATTTAGTCAATTTTAAAGCAACGTAGATACAATCAGTTTTCTGCGTAACACATTTCATTCTTTGACTATGAGATAACGAACTTTTGCCGCAACAACACCCACATCTACTGCGGCCGACGGTTGCGTTCCGGAGCGTCTAGGGCATGCGCCACGCTAGCATTTTTATTCAGCCCTTATTTATCACGATGCTGGCGTATCCATAACGCTGTTAAAGTTCATGTACGGTAAGATTTCTTTTCAGCAGCGTCCGACAATAAGGACTCCATTTGTAACCTCTGTGGTACAATAGACACGATTTATAGAATTGGTCTTCTCAGGTAAAATACACGTTTATTTATGCACCGGTGTATTCCTCGAAGATTTCATTGGAGTAACGTAAAAAACGTAGTAACGAAAATTTCATTAGAGAGCAGATAAGCCCTGAGGCAACCGCCGACGGCCGCGCCGAGCGTCACCGAGTGTCGCCGAGCGGCGGGCGGGGGCCCGGCCAGGGGTTGCGTTCGATGACAGCAGATGTTTCGTATCAGGTAAAAACTGAAGCAGTTCTGATTGTACGCTGCGAGCGGGAGGCGCGCGGCGCGGTGCGGTGCGTGGTGGGCGTGTCCGGGGGCGGGGCTAGTGGCGGCGGTCGGCGTGCGCGGAGTGCGCCGAGTGCTGTGACAGGTGCGATAGCGCGGAGTGCGCCGACGAGCAGATGTCCTGCCGACAGACAACAAACACCGGTCACTCATAGTGTACGGATGCACTTTTATCAGATGAACATTGATTAAATACAACGGCAATTCCTTCGCAGTTGAACCTTAGGATAAGGATGCAAGACCATATGCAAGTGTACTCATATGTAAATTTATATTATAAAGGCAATACAAAAGGTAATAATAAGAAACCGAAGGATCAAACGGTAGGACTATAACGCAAGCGATGTCTACCTGATAGGAAAACTGCGGAAAGTGTTCCTCCTGGATGCGCTGTAAGTGGGAGTCGTTATCAGGCGGGGTGAGCTCGACGCTCTCGCCGGTGAACTCGGAGTCGAAGTAGCGCGTGTCGGTATCGTCGGAAACATGCGGTTTAAATGGCGGGGGGATCTTCTTGGCGAGCAGGTCTGCCCAATTAATGGTAGCGAAAAAGGGGTGTTGCATGATGTCGAGCGCGTCGTCAGGCCCCGCCCCCAGGCGGCGCGCGGGCTCCTTGCACAACAGCGCCGCCAGCAGCATTCGGCACGGCGCAGACAGCGTGCGCGGGAACCGCACCTCTTCCTCCAGGATCAACGAGAACAGCACCTCGTGGTCGCGGTTGTAGAACGGCAGCCGCCCGCACGCCATCTCGTACAGCACCACGCCAGTGCCCCACCTGCGCGCACATTAATACATCAACTCCAGTCTCCGCCAATTATTTCCATAAAAAAAAATACTTATGCAATAACGGCCTACCAGGGGAAAAGGTCCACTTCCTGCTCAGCACGCAGAGGCTACAGTATATTGTAGTAGTAGTACAGAGTGTAGAATATAATAGAGTCAACTCTGATAGTGAATAAAATGGTGAATCAATGAAAACTACAAGACTGTGATGTTTATAAAGTATATGGAAATACCTTATGACAATTTCAATTTATGAATATCTGAGACACACATGAGGGAGGGTTGTTGTATTAGTATTATTATTATCAGTAACAACGGAGCTTAAGATAAACATTTAGTAGTTGTTTCATGACAGCAACAGAAGATCGCTAGCGTTCGAAGTGGCTTTATAGACTTTGCCCCGAGGCGCGTTTACCAAATAAATAATATGTTGCTAACCAGTCGACTGCCGGTCCGTAGTCGGTGTCTTCCAACACTTCGGGCGCCAGGTACTCCGGCGTGCCGCAGAACGTCTTGGTCGTACGCCCATATGTTATGTTCACCTACAATCGTACAAGACGTAACATCACGCCTGTAATGCCCGCAGAGGTAGGCAGAGGAGTGTGGTATGTACATTTCTCACGTTTCACCAGTTACGTTTAGGTCTCAAAAAATAGGTGGTGAGCCTATTGCCATACACTGGGCACAATTCCAGACTCCGAGTCACTACTAGAAATTCTAAATTAGAAAAATTCAATAGCACCCGACCCGAGATTTGAACCCAGGACCTCCCGATCGGCAGTCGCGCTTGCAACCGCTCGACCAACGAGGCAGTGGTCTCTACAGTGGAACTTTGGGCAGTTCAGTTTATATTTATGTAAGAAACGTCCTGATGGCCATCAAATGCAGCCACTGACAACAATATCTCCTACATTTACCAAATGAATAACACTGTCGAAATAAACTGAAATACAGCAGGGATTTTGTATAACTCCAAAGAAAGTGTTTGAACGTGTGCTTTTTGAAGTGCAGAACAGAAATAGGGAAATAAGGACCTTATTTGCAGAAACGGAATACCTGCTCCTCCATTAAGAGAATGTACCGTTTCACACCCAAGCGACTTACCTGGTGAAAATTAAGTCTTGATTTGCAAGATTACACTCGTTACAAAATTTAAATTTTAATCTTCTTTTAAAACTAAAAGCAGAGATTATTTATGAGGAATGTATAAACTAAAAAAACAACTTTCTGGTTAATGAAAATTATGTCTCAGAAAACGCTCTGTACCATCGACAAGTCGAAAACTTCGCACAGAGCCCGTAGTTATTTTTAAAATACATATTTTAAACAAGCAAGTGTCCGGTATCTTTAGTGTGTAATTGGTCCCGAACGTCGGATTTTTGCACGAAAAAATACGAAATATTTTATGATATGACAGAGTAAGAAAAGGTGAATAGCTTCGTCACATAAGCATAATTCATTTAATAGGGTATATAAAAGGGTAGGTTACCTTGCAGAGCCCGAAGTCAGCGATCTTGATGTGGCCGTCCTTGTCGAGCAGCAAGTTCTCGAGCTTGAGGTCACGGTAGATGATCCCCTCGGAGTGCAGGTAGCCGAGCGCAGACACGATTTCCGCGCCGTAGAAACGCGTGCGTTCCTCGCTGAACGAGCGCTCGCGCGACAGGTGGAAAAACAGCTCGCCGCCGTTCGCGTACTCCATTACGAAGCACACGCGGTCCGCCGTCTGGAACGAGTAGCGCAGCGCCTGCGCCCGCCCCGCGTCAAAGACATCCGCGCTGCTTCAGCCGGCCCCTACTAGCCCTGGCCGGCCCGAACCGCTACACCGAGCGAGCTATACTAGCAATAATGCTTGCATAATTACTTTAAAGGAGGTATTCAAACTGACTTTAAAACTCCCGAGGGTTTGACCACTAACCCATATGAACTTTATCCTTTCAACTCGGTCATTGTGAATTGAAGCACGGATTTTTACATATACAAGAATTAGTAAGTTGCCCCATTAGCCTCCAAGGGGATGTGTGATAGATATATTAAATGTAAGTGAGTAAAATTAATGTATAAATTTAAATTATTTAAAAAATTTCTAGAAGGATTAGAGTATGTTTTGAGCCGTCTCTTATTGGATACTGAAAGATCCGCATCGGCTTCATGTTTACCGTGAGAAAGGGGTGTTTGGTTTTCTTCAACACGTGGTTCTCAGTGATGGTGTGCGCCACCTCATCCTTCTGGATGATGAGGTTCTTCTTGAGTATCTTCATTGCGTACAGCTTGCCCGTACCCTTCTCGCGCGATAGCACCACCTTGCCGAAAGTGCCCTTGCCTAGCACTTTCACGAACTCAAATTTCTCCAAAGTCTGCGAAGAAACAACCGCTACTATACAAAACTTTAATGACTGGTTTTCATTGTTTTGCCCGCGAACAGCAACAGTACAGCAACCAGCACATCACATTGGAGAAATTGTCAAGAGAGTATAAATGGACAAACAATTCACGATGTAAAACAATTAGATGCTGTTCGTTCGTCTAACGAAACTAGTGAAATATGAAAATGTTGCTCGGATCATATATTTTATTCTGGTAATTCCGTTTTGGCGCTTATTTGGTATTTATGTTTTGTGTTATTAAATTCTCAGTACCAACTTACATTGGAAGAGAAAAATCAGTTTTTGGGTTTTTTTTTATAGTACCTACTACTCAGTGTACGTTAAGCAGTCACGAACATCAGTACAGCAACCTTATAAATGCCCCCCTCCCCGGTTGACCCTAAACTACTTTCAGATACATTTAATTTGCAATATGTAATTTCACATCCCAAAGCGATTTCCTGTTAAACAAACGCCGGGAATGAGATATTCCAGCCGAATATAAAGCATGTAATTAAACACAGCCGAGCCACTGAAAGTGAACAATTTTCCTTCTTCCGTCACGCCGTACACTGTAGTGGGCAACAGCAGATTCAAAGATAAAACAATATATAATTATTTGCTATTATTTCCTTCTAATTAGCGCGTCCGCGCGTCAATGTAACGTAATTAGAATTTATAATTAGCACCGTGGTAACTGCTTTCAATATTTGTTTTACAATCAGTTACGTAGTGACCTTTTGGTTTTCACCTCTTAAATGTGTAATAAGCAGAAAAATATGAGGTTCTAAGATATAATATTAATCGATGGGTTTTTTGATACTGGAAGGACATGGTAAGATGGTGGGTGGCAGCTCACAATGCGGCGTGGGTCGCGGAAGCTGGTGCCGAGCTGCGCGATGTCCAAATCGTCGGCGTCGAGCGGCGCGGCGCTGTGGCCGGGCGCCGACTCACCCGCGGCGGCACCATCGCCGCCCGCCGCGCTCAGCTGTGACGACACGTACCGGATCGCCGCCACCCACTCCTCCCTGAATACACCCATCATTACATTATTTTCACTCACTTGAGAGAGACAAAGAGGTAAAGGACTATGCTGCAATGCTTCTAAGTAACTCGTTGGTCCAGTCCAAAACCTGGCTGCTGAGCCGGTGTTAGTGGAATCGATTCCCACCCAAGAAAAATTTGTGCGAGGAACACGAGTATAAGTTCTGTGCCTGGATGTAACAAAAAGTATTCTTAAGTATATATTAAAATGAAGATTATCACCCCTCTGGTTAACATAACATAAGCTCTTTTCGTAAATGTAATGTCTCTACATATTTGTACTATTATAGTGCCATACAATACAATACAAATACACTTTACTGCACACCACATTGAATAATAACAACAGAAAAACACAAGATATAGTAATAAGGTAATACCGATAGTCTTATCTCTTCCAGAGAACATTAGTTTAGAATATATTTAAAAGAAAAGAGGTGACAAGCCAGCGAGACTTAAAAGTTTAAAATGTTTGACTGCCTCGTTCGATCGGGAGGTCATGGGTTCAAATCCCGGGTCGGCTGTTATTAGATTTTTCTAATTTAGAATGTCTAGTAGCGTCTCAGAGTCAGGAATTGTGCCTGGTGTATGGCAATAAACTCATCACCCGTTCCATGGGATCTAAACGTAACTGGTCGTCCTCTGCCTACCCCTTCGCTGATTACAGGCGTAATGTTACGTTTTTAAAAAATATCATATGCGAAACATATCTGAGAAACATGTAAATGAAAATTGATTTTGTTACATAACATCAAATGGGGTTATAACACAAAATTAATACAGCAATAGAAAAGACATTTTAAATATAGAAGATATCCAGTTAAAAAGACATGTAGTACTCCAATATACCTAACACTGCTGAATTACTATTATACTTAAATGTTTCATTTAATAAATACAATACTTACTATAATAATGAAGAGTATGAAATATTTACATGCATATATTGACAGCCTCGTTTTTATTGAGTGGTTGCGAGCACAACCACCGATGAATAGATCCTGAGTTTGACCCCAGGTTGGGTATCATAAAGTTTTCCAAACTTGTAATTTCCAGTAGTGCCTCGGAGTCTGAATTTGTGCCTATTGGATATTGGTATGTATAATGCAAATGTTGAAAGTGGTGTGTGTACTACACTCCTCTGCCTACCACTTCAGATATTACAGGTGTGCTGTTATGTTTATATAAAACTATATTATTCACCACCCCTTGAAATGTCAGTATATAAATCTGCTTAATATCTGTAGCGTCTTCATGTTTGCCCTAAACCCAACTAGATCATGATTTAACATTAATTTATAAATCAATAATTAAGATAGGCAAATATGTCTCGTATAATAACAAAATCGAAATATTACTGATAAAATTAAATGAAGAAAGAGCTACTTTTGATTGGCGTCATGTGCTCATTTCACTTTCTACATATAATCACACCTGTATTTCAGCAAAAGGTAAGGCAAAAGAGTGTAGTATAATACTCCCATAATTCAACAGTTATGCTATATGTCACACCTTGGAATAAGAGGTGAGCCTTGTGACATGAACTGCTCACAAGCCCAGACTTCTCACTGCTACTAGGATAATCAAGTTAAAAAATTCCAATACTTTTTCCAACCTGGGGATTGAACCCAGAACCTCTTGACCAACACCTATGTTTGCTAGCTCTTAACCAATAAGGCAGTCAATAAAACAATTATTAATAGAATTTTCCCGTTTTGTTTTGACATGAACACTTTCCAGGGTATTCCCGAGTGCTGCTAATATCATTAACAAATAGTATTGGAAAATACTTAAAACAACATCTTTATCAATACACAGTCACAATATTTACAACATATATGGTTAGCATATTCATTAAATGAATTATACATAAAAATACCCACATTTCTAAAAACAGTTTTATAACATTATGACCCAATCTCCTTATTAAATTCATATAGCATCTTTAATTTTGAATAAATTGCTCACTGAGTACCAATCATTGCCATTCATCACTGTAAGGTTTTGTGCTTTTTACATTGCTCACTGTAATATTTCATCACACAGGAGTGTAGTACATTCGCACATTTAGAATAGAATAGAATAGAATAACGTTTCTTTCGTCTAACCTACATGAATCATCACACAAGAGAAAAAAAAAAAAAACAGTACAAAATTAACAAGAAAAAAAATAAAAAATAAATAAATAAATGAATAAAAATAATATGTTTGTACAAAACTGGTGACTTAGGCTAGACGAAAAAGGGCAC